>CM062861.1:17858761-18064673 GCA_031772225.1 Eubasilissa splendida | reverse complement strand
GGCGTGCCGCGGGATTGGGAACACAATAAACCTTTGCCCACCCGCCGGTACGCCGCCACTGTTGTTTGAATTTAGTGTATTTAGTGCCGCGGACAACAGTAGAAATAAACAAATGTCGTAGTCCGCGGCACCCATACAAAATTATCCCGCCAGTGTTACATTTCCTATCAAAAGGCCCTTCGCAGCACCCGCCACTGGCAAGAAACCCGCTTAGCGAACATTCCGAGATAACGAAATCACAAAAAACAAAATAACTCGAAAGAAAACACTGGCCGGATAATTCTTGTTACGGGATATCACGGGTCGCGATATTGACTACAGAATTCACTACTCGTGATATCCCCAATTGTTAATTTTAAGTATAATATTTAATTGTTTGTCTCCGCAAAACGGCTTCTGCCGCCTGTCAGCTCGCGACCGAAAAATGGCGCGATGTTGCGCTATCCGGCCGACAGGCGGCGCCGAACGCCGTGTCGCTTGGGGCGCGGTTAGGCCTGTAAACGCGCCCTGATTGGCACGGTGGGTGGTTTTGGGGTGGCGTGCGCTGGTAACGGCGCACGTCCACTCATCTTGAATAAATAGAAGCGCACCGCAGTATGGAGCTCACTTCTCGTCAAACGTCTCGTCTCTACACAACAAGCTACATACTGCGGTGCACTGAATACACCTTAAGCAAGTGTTTCATTTTGCATCCCGCCTCATCCCTCGGAACCTCGCCGTCCAGCAGTCTTCTGCCCCGACCCCTCGGTCCGGTACCGGCTTTCGTATCCGTGTCCACCGACGGTTTGGAGCGAGTGTGAGGATCTCGATTTCGGTCGAGTGAATCCGCTCGTGCCCTAGCGAACTGACTTGAGGCGACCACTTTTTGTTTGGTTGGCAACAACTGGTCCTTCGGAGTCGGATTGCCTCAGGTCAACTAGCTAGCGTCGGTGGTCCGGAAACGAAATGTCGCGATCCGGACTGAGATCGGATGCACGAAGATCGGAACGGGAGGAGGACGATACGCCGCGACAGGAAGAGGATTTACCGCCGCGGCGCGGATCGTCACGCTCGAGTTCGGACGACAGCAGATCCAGGGATGAACGCGGATCTCGCCGGGGTTCTTCTACGTCAACGGAGAACACGGTTCGTCGACTGCGGGCCAATATCCGATGGGAAAGGAGGCAGCGTAGGTTAATGGAAGAAAACCATCGCCTGAACCTGGAACTACAACACGCACGGATGGACGCCTACTATCAAGTGCAGAGTCAGGGGCAGCCAATGGCAGCACCATGGAGTCCGGCACCAGCGATGACGCAGGATGCGGACTACGGAACGGTCGGACCGACCGGTTCACCTACATCACGGATGGCGCTCGGAGCGGTCGGACCGGCCGCTCCGCCGGTTTCTACGGCGTCCTGGGAGGACGCATCACGGATGGCGCTCGGAGCGGTCGGACCGGCCGCCCCGCCTGCATCGGCGGCACCTTGGGAGGACGCATCACGGATGGCGCTCGGAGCGGTCGGACCGGCCGCTCCGCCTGAATCAAGGAGAGTGTGGAGCACCACGACACCGATTCAGCCGGTAGCCATGCTCGGAACAGCCGGACGGACCGGCCCGACCATGTCAACCATGATTTCCTGGGGGCCCGAGCCGGACGCGCGAACTAACGCCGGGCCCACGGGATTCCAGTCCGTCGCACCACTTGCTCCCGAAGGAGCCGCCGCCGGTGCAGCGGGCAACACAATCGACCTCACCCGGCCGAGCGCCGCGGGCGCGGCCAGTCCAAACGCCGCCGCCGAAGCATGGTCGTCACCACCACGTGCCGTCTGGGGATCAGCGGCAAGCGCCGCACCATACGCCGCACCATACGCCATGCCATACGCCACTGCACACGCGACTCCAGATGAGGCCGCCAGACATCGCGGAACGAGCGATTGGGTGCACGCACAGCCGATGAACGCATTTATGGCGCGCCAGTCAAGCGCCAGAGATCTGCCGCCATTCAGCGGTGACGCCTTGGAATGGCCAACGTTCAAAGCTCAATACGACCAATCCACCGCGCTCTGCGACCTGAACCCAGCGGAGAACCTGATGCGCCTACAACGCGCCCTGAAAGGGAAAGCACGCGAGACCGTGGCGGCATTACTGATCGACCCCAACAACGTGATGGAAATAGTAACCACGCTGGAACGCTGGTACGGGCGGCCCGACACCATCATCAGCCACATGCTGGATCGGATCCAGCGTTACACCAAGCTGTCGGAAACCGCCCCCACGGAAGCTATCGTGGACTACGCCGTGGCGGTCAGGAATGTCGTCGCCACGGTCGAGGCATTCGACACGAAACACCTGGTATCACCACGACTACTGGCGGAGATGGTCAGCAAGCTGCCAGCACACTTTAAAAGTATCTGGATGTTATCAAGAGTCGACCAGTCGCCGGACATCGCCGTCAAGGACTTCTCCACCTGGCTGACCAAAGTAACCGCGGTGGCGCCGAACGCCGGATGCCTGTCCATCAGCGTCACAAACCATCCCACCCGCCGGAGCGGGCAGGTGCACCTCGCCATAGAGGCCGCGCCTGAGGAAGATTCAAAAGAAAACGTGAACGCGAACCTGAATTCATCCGAAAGTGTGCAGTGCCAAGCATGCCACTCGACTCGGCACGGTCTCGCCGAGTGCCACGACTTCGCGCGGAAATCGGTACCGGACCGATGGGCGTTAGTAAAAATTTCGGAAGTGTGCTTCACGTGCCTCGGTCCGGGACACCGATCACAGCAGTGCCGGGGAAAGCGCTGTGCAGCAAGCGGATGTCGTAGACCCCACCATCGCCTACTACATGGGGGGTCACGAGCACGAGCACCGTCGGCGGCAGGCAACGCGGCCTCCGGTGCATCGTCGGGCAGATCCTGACTGAAGGATGATCAGCTGGCTTCCGTCGGTACAAGCCAAGCGAGCCTCTCGGGAGGCCAGGAGGACCAAGTGTTGCTAAAGGTCCTCCCAGTGACAATTTCCGGCCCCCGGGGGCGGAAAAGACTCTACGCGTTACTCGATGAGGGATCCACGGTAACCCTCATCGAGGCAACAGTGGCCAGTGCCGTCGGGGCCAGGGGACCGGTGCGTCAATTACGCATCCACGGAGCCAACGGAATGTGTTCTTCGGACGCCCGGTCCCAGTCAGTGAACCTGACCATCCGCGGCGGCGGGGCCGAGTACCCGCTGCAAGCAAGCACGGTGCGCGGACTTGCTTTGCCCTCCCAATGGACAATGACGCATCAGGGAGGGAAACCGTGTGTGGGCCACGCCGAGGCCATCGAAGTGTCACCACAACTACTAATCGGACAGGACCACGCCCATCTGATCGTGAGCCGCGAATGTACAATGACACAAGGCCAAGGGGTCCTGTCCAGAACGGTCCTCGGGTGGACATCTCATGGAGCCACCACCTACCGCCCACACACAACCGGTGCGACCGTGCTAGCACTCGCCGCGGCTAGCGGTACCGCCGCCGACACGCGCCTGGAGGCGCTCGTGCGGGAGCATTACGCGGTGGATTCGTTGGGAATCACGACCGCGACCCGCATCAACGCGAACGTGGCCCGAGCCACCGCGATGATGGAATCTACAACGAGGCGCCTCCCGACCGGACAATGGGAAACCGGGCTACTCTGGGCCAAAGAGGAAACAGTCCTTCCCGACAACCAACAGTGCGCCATCAACCGACTAATCAGCATCGAAAGGAAGATGGATAAAGATCCGGCCTACGCCAGCGCCTACAGGGCGAAGATGGCTGAGTACCTCGACAAGGGATATGCTCGTCCCCTGTCAGAGGATGAGGTGGCCCGTTTGGGGAGCCACCGCTGGTACTTGCCGCACTTCGCCGTCTTCAATCCCAACAAACCTGGAAAGATCAGGATTGTATTCGATGCGGCAAGCAAATGCCGGGGCGTCTCCCTGAATGACGCCCTGTTGACAGGCCCGGACCTACTATCATCACTGTTGGGCAACATCTTTCGGTTCCGGGAAGGACGGGTGGCTCTGGCAGCCGACGTCCGGGAAATGTTCCTGCGGGTGAAAATCAAGCCACAGGATCAGTGCGCGCAGCTGTTTTGGTGGAAAAGGCCGGGCGAGGCCGCACCACGCACATACCAAATGACATCAATGGTATTCGGAGCGACTTGCTCGCCCAGCAGCGCGCAGTTTGTCAGAAATCGGATCGCCGACGCCAGCGCCACGGAATTCCCAGACGCCTCTGCCGCCGTCCAGGACAAGTTTTACATGGACGACTACCTCGACGCGATGGACACCCCGGAGCAGGCCATCGAGATGACCCGCAATGTGACCGAGGTGCTTCGTCGAGGCGGCATGCATCTGGCGAACTGGGCCTCCAATAGCCCAGAGGTCCTGAGCCACATCCCGCCGTCACTTCGCGCCGTGGAACCGGTGCGAATCATCAGTGAAGAAACAACTACTGAACGCGTGCTCGGCATAACGTGGGATCCAGCAGCAGACAAATTCCTCTTTCAGTTCGTGAACTTGCCAGAACTGAAGGCCAAGGATCGCCCCACCAAGAGACAGTTACTGAGCGCCGTAATGCGAATCTTCGACCCGGTGGGCTTTGTAGCTTGCCTACTAATCCGGTCGAAGATACTTCTACAACAAGTGTGGCGCTCAAAGGTCGGGTGGGATGACCCGATCCGTCCCGAGCACGCGGACAAATGGCAAGATTGGCACCGGCTCCTCCGCACGAGTCAGTGCGCCGTGCCACGCCAGAGCGTGGCGAGTCGGAGAAGCCGACCGACCCTGCACATCTTCTGCGACGCCTCAGAGCTAGCGTGCTGCACGGTCGCCTACTTTGTCGAGACAGGAGAGGGCGGCTCGGACGTAGCCTTCATCTCGGCAAAGTGTAAGGTGGCCCCGCTCAAGCCACTCTCTATACCACGGCTTGAGCTGCAGGCGGCTCTGATGGCGGCTCGCCTAGCCGCCGTCATAAAAACAGAGCACGTGTGCAGGGTCGAGAGGACGATTCTGTGGACTGACTCGTCCACCGTCCTGGCGTGGATCCGGACCGACCCCAGGTCCTATTCCACATTTGTCGCCAACCGGCTCGGAGAAATAGACGAGCTGGTGGGGGCCGACGGCTGGAGATGGGTGCCTACAGCCCAAAACCCAGCGGACTTGGGGACCAGGGACGGAGAGCCCCCTGACTTGTCGACCGCCGGAAGGTGGTTCAGGGGCCCCGCATTCCTCAAGCAACCGGAAGCAGCATGGCCACGGGAGGTGAGCAGGCCTCCGCCTGACAAACTCGAGATGGAGGTCAGGCCCGAAACGGTGACGGTGACCCGCCACGCCAAAACAGCTGGAGGAGCGATGCCGAACCTCGAGCGTTTTTCGTCGTGGACCCGCCTCATTCGGACAACTGCGTGGGTCCGCCGATTTGCCCACAACTGCCGCCGACCTCGAGGTGAGGTATCGGCCCAAAATTTGACAACGGACGAGCGGGACCGCGCCGAGCGGGCCTGGATACTACAAACCCAGGCCGCGGATTTCGGGCCCGAGATCCGGCTGTTGCAACGGGGGGAGGCTCTACCACGAAACGGACGACTCTACCAACTCACCCCCCACCTAGACGACAACAGCGTCATCCGCATGGGAACACGCCTGACCGGGACGACCGACGTCGACATCTCGCCAGGCCTGCGAAACCCCATCATCTTGGACGGAAATCACCCATACACCCGGCTCATGATACGTCACTATCACGAGAGCGCGGGTCATCCCGGCACGGAGCGGACAGTGAGCGACGTCCGGGAGAACTTCTTCGTGCTGAAACTGAGACCCGCCGTGCGCCGGGTACAGTTCCAATGCCAGGCCTGCCGGAATGGACGCAGTCGTCCACAGCCGCCACTGATGGGACAGCTCCCGGAAGCCCGCCTGGCTCACCACACACCACCGTTCACCCATTGCGGCCTCGACTACTTCGGCCCGATGGAGGTGACAGTAGGACGCCGGCGCGAGAAGCGGTACGGCGCCTTATTCACCTGCATGACAACACGCGCCGTGCACCTGGAGCTGGCCGCATCACTGACGGCTGATTCAGCCATAATGGCCCTCAGAAGAATGGCAGCTCGCCGCGGCCACCCGCGGCACCTCTACAGCGACAACGGAACCAATTTCCGCGGCGCCGACCGAGAATTGGCCAGCGCGCTGGCGGATCTAAGACAAGAGCCGCGGGTTGTGGAACACCTAGCGGAGGTGGGGGTTGATTGGACTTTCAACCCCCCGCTCGCCCCCCATATGGGCGGAGCCTGGGAAAGCCTCGTCCGCTCAGTCAAGCGGGCGCTCGAAGCAACAACAAAGGAACGGGCTCCGCGAGAGGAAACCTTGCGGACTACCCTGGCCGAAGCGGAATTTACAGTGAACAGCCGCCCGTTGACCCATGTCTCCGTGGACCCGCGGGACAATTCGCCACTCACACCAAACCACCTGCTGATGGGAGCGGCCGGACGACAACAACACCTGGCCGTCTACGGAGCCCTCGATGAACAGACCTGTCTAAGGAAACAGTGGCAGGTGGCGCAGCAGCTCGCCGACATGTTTTGGCGTCGATGGATGCGCGAGTACCTGCCAACGCTCGCACTTCGACACAAGTGGCAGGAGCCAGCTCCACCAATCCGCGAGGGCGAATTGGCCATTATCACCGACGCCACCTTGCCACGCAACACATGGCCACGGGGGATTATCATCGAGGCAAGACCAGCAGCCGACGGGCAGGTACGAGCGGTGCGGATCCGGACAGCAACCGGGGACTACACACGACCAGCTACCCGCATCATAGTTCTACCAACGAAGCCTCTCTGTGCACCGTCGTAGTACGGCCAAGCCGCACGGGGGGAGTGTTGCACACAGAGACTAGTGCCATGAAATAAGATATTACATATTTGTTATTTAAATTTGAAATGTTATTATTTACGTATAAATAATTATTATTTGTTTTACGCGGCGTGCCGCGGGATTGGGAACACAATAAACCTTTGCCCACCCGCCGGTACGCCGCCACTGTTGTTTGAATTTAGTGTATTTAGTGCCGCGGACAACAGTAGAAATAAACAAATGTCGTAGTCCGCGGCACCCATACAAAATTATCCCGCCAGTGTTACATTTCCTATCAAAAGGCCCTTCGCAGCACCCGCCACTGGCAAGAAACCCGCTTAGCGAACATTCCGAGATAACGAAATCACAAAAAACAAAATAACTCGAAAGAAAACACTGGCCGGATAATTCTTGTTACGGGATATCACGGGTCGCGATATTGACTACAGAATTCACTACTCGTGATATCCCCAATTGTTAATTTTAAGTATAATATTTAATTGTTTGTCTCCGCAAAACGGCTTCTGCCGCCTGTCAGCTCGCGACCGAAAAATGGCGCGATGTTGCGCTATCCGGCCGACAGGCGGCGCCGAACGCCGTGTCGCTTGGGGCGCGGTTAGGCCTGTAAACGCGCCCTGATTGGCACGGTGGGTGGTTTTGGGGTGGCGTGCGCTGGTAACGGCGCACGTCCACTCATCTTGAATAAATAGAAGCGCACCGCAGTATGGAGCTCACTTCTCGTCAAACGTCTCGTCTCTACACAACAAGCTACATACTGCGGTGCACTGAATACACCTTAAGCAAGTGTTTCATTTTGCATCCCGCCTCATCCCTCGGAACCTCGCCGTCCAGCAGTCTTCTGCCCCGACCCCTCGGTCCGGTACCGGCTTTCGTATCCGTGTCCACCGACGGTTTGGAGCGAGTGTGAGGATCTCGATTTCGGTCGAGCAAATCCGCTCGTGCCCTAGCGAACTGACTTGAGGCGACCACTTTTTGTTTGGTTGGCAACATTCGACTTATGTGCTAATGTATATTACACAACGAGATCATCGTCGGACGAATTCTCATCACTAAAATACCGGGATATTGCATGATTGTTTGTCGTATATTGCAACTTTCAAAGTGTCAATGTGACGGATGACTTTTGAAACAGCTGTGAAGAGTCAGCCATTTTTAACCAGTGATTTTCAGTTTTTATCATCCGAGAGTAAAATTAGTTTATCATTGCATTTGTACCAATAATCGAGCAACCCGTTTTGGCAAAACAAATTACTTTAGTAATTTATTATGGAGAACACATTCTTATTGTGATGTAATTATTCAGATGTGATATCTTAAATACTAATTAAATGTATTAATTATAAAGATACATAATACATATAAAATCTAATTTAATGTATTAATTATAAATATAAAATCAATTTTGTCGAAAAATATTGTTTTTGCGCTACCGGGATTTGAACCTGGATTTCTATTTCCAATCCGGGGAAGTACTCTACCAATTGTGTTATAACGCCAGTATTTTTCATGACAAATTTTCGAACCTATGTGTTACACTTTTTCAAATTAATACATCTGTTGTTCCATTATTTGTAATTAATACATTAAATTAGTATTTAAAACATCACAGACCTATGTTCTGAATAATTACAACTTCACAATAAGAATGTGTTGTCCTTAATAACATATAAAATCAATTATATCGAAAAATATCGTATCGTAAAATGTTACCACTGATAACACAACCGACTCCTAGCCATTGACAAAATCCTTCTGTTGTTCGTAGCGGAATCTCTGTTTACCTACCTTCGCCACGTTCTATTAACATCATCAGAACGTCTGCCTGTGGGTTTATTCTTAGAATCACCCCCAGAAAGATGACCAGTTGAACATGGCAAATGTGCGAGGAAATGTAATATTAGTAAGAACACCGAGATGGGTGGAAAAGTCTAGCGTCTGCGTTAATGGCACAGGGTGTTCAGGCAGAGGCTGATTTAAAAAAAAATCTAAGCATTCTTCATTCTCAATGTTGAGCGTCGTGGTCCACTAATATGTTTGAAATTTATTGCATAATATGTTTACATTCCTCTCGACCCTGAGCCATGTTGATTTCAGCGTTTAAAGAAGTAACTTGTGGAAGACCGCCCATGTTTCCTCTACTGTCTATCGTCGTTGTTTCTGGCAACATGTCCCAAGTACATAAGAATTGTTCTCCTGCACGTTGTTGAAACTCTTTCGGTACTCATTATCTCCTGGTAGATAAACATTTATGCGGTCCATGGAATGCGCAGTATCGATCTCCAGCATCACGACTCGAAAGGATCAAATATCTTTAACACAATTGATATTTTGCCTTTATATCCATGTGACCTTCTTTGATACATTTTATTTGATGGTGTTTTAATTGTTCTTACTTAATTTTCAGAACATAGTTCTGTGGTATTAATACAAATTAAATGTATCAACTAGATCGATATAAGTACGTTTAAACTGCAACATCATAATAATAATGTGTTCTCCTTAAAAATATATATCAAAGATATTTTAGATTTGTCGCAATATAAAGGTGATAACTTTAAAAAAAATGTTATATAGATGTATCAATTTGAAAGACCTGCAGCATATAAGTTTGAAAATATGTCGTCAACTTACTCGGTTGGCGTGGTGTAATGGTAACGCATTTCTCCGGATAAGGAAAGATCCTGTTAGCAACTAAAATATTTTTTCGATAATTTTTTATTTCTTTATCAAACATTTGATTTGTGTTAAAAAAGTATTCGTGAATTTAAAGATATGTATATATAATTGTGTACATTGCAGGAAAGAGATATAACTAGTTTTAAATGATTTTTGTACAATTACTGAAGTATTACTCACCTTTCTAGAGTTGTAAAGAGGAGCAGATTCTTTCTAAACTGAAACTGAACTAAACTTAGGTACGATTCCATTGACTTGTGCGCAGTTGACAGGGAGGTTGCAGATATGCGGTGATTACATTTCTTTGATTTCCACGCCCCTAGCGGACGTTGTCGTGAAACTAGTGATAATTCAAATATCTTAATTTAACAAAAAATTGAGATATGCGGTGTCGCTGCTGACTACGGTGATCCTATAGCGACTTGCCCGCAGTTAAAAACTATTTTCATAGGGTGACATTATTACTATTTATATGACATTTGTGACAAATCTCCGGTCTGGCGGGGATGGAACCCAGCGTAAATGTATTCAGAGGGAAATTGAGAAATAGTTGCATTAGAAATTCTTCGGCAGAACGAACCTTATTCCTAGGGGTAAAGAGGATATGAGGGCGCGACATCTTTCTGCGGAGGAAATTGCACACTCAACATGAAATGCTAAAGGGTGTGAGACAGCAAAACCTTAGATTGTAAAATGTTCAGGGGCTCCAAAATAAAATGCAGGGTAGTTATTAAACAGTTTGTTTTAATACTAGAAAACAGGTACACACCGCACACCTTAATTATTAATATGATGTTTTAGCTGCAGCATTCTTGAGAATATTTTATTTGTACCTTAATAGGCAATACACATTTCAAGAATGATGTGTGCCATTAATCAAGTTATAACTTTATTTTATAGAAAAAAAGTACAATAATATTATAGAATAGGAAATGTTATATTACAAGACAAATACAATTGTCGTTCAAAGAATTTGCTATTTTATAGATTAAATGTGGCGAGTTAAGGGAACGAAGATGACATCAGTTAACCGGGAGTTGAAAATTACCATTGACGAGATTGCTGCATAAAAAACCTGTGATCCGCAATGGACAGGCAAAAAAGATATGGTCAAGGGTTTCCTCCTCGGCACCAGACCACACATTGGGGAATCTATTAAGTTCAATCTGAATAAATGTGAGGTTACCTGGCAATGCCCAATTTTCATTCTAGAGATATTTGATATTGTTCTTTTAGAGAACGAGGTAGTGCGGGAAATAGATCTTTGAATTATTTAAAGCCGATTACCCTTATGATTATTTGAATTCATCCATTGTGCAGTCCAATGAATTCGTAGTTTTTTACCATATTAAGTCTGTCATACATAGGAATATGGAATTGATGGGGGGAAACTCCGGATAGGGTGGCTTCCGTGGCTAGTTTATCAGCACATTCATTTCCATGGATTCCATTATGTGCAGGAATCCAAACGAATGACACCTGTTTATTGTTGCTGTCCAAATTAAATAGACATCTTCTGATGGAACAGATTATCTCATTGTCTAGCTAAATTTTCATGTTAGCAGAGAGAGATTCAAGAGCTGTTTGCAAGTCAGAGAATACAACTGCCTTATCGACGTTCCGGAGTACGCAGATGTCCAAGGCCTCTTTAATTGCCCAAAATTCTGCTGAGGAGACCGATGAACTGCAGCACCTCATTTGTTCATAAAAATAAAATTATTATCAAATATTTATATATTTTTAATAACAATTTTATTGTTAAATTGCAATGTTAAGAAGCTGTTTAAAAATGGAATAATAGCTGTATCATTCATAAAATACTAGATACATACAAGTCTCAAGATGTACTTCTGTGCGATACTTTTAAATACATTGCTTTTATAGTATTATTTTATATAACTTTTTTTGTCATTTTTTTACATTATTTTAGCCATAAAAAGGGGTATTTGTAACACGTTATATATCCAATAGTCTTAAACGCTTCTACTTTGTACCTTCCTTGAGTCCTCAACGATCTGTTGATAGTCTTTACACGAAAAAATTAAATAAAATAAAATATCATTAATCATATAAAACAAGTAAGTTTTTTTTCGTAAACTTAAAATGTTAACATAGCGTAAATTTTAACGCAGTTCCCCGATAAGGAAAAATTCTGGGTTCGTGTCCCGGTGGTAATCATATATTTTTTGATTGTTAGATTTATTCTGTATATCTATCTACCTAATTGATTCTTCTAATTTGTTTTACATTTATATTTATTTCAGATCTGAAATTACAATAGAAAAACGCCAGACCTCAATCACAGCAATTTTAATATCCATCAGTTTCTATAATTTAAAATAAATAATACAAGTACGTTTATATATCTATAAACAGAGCAGATTTGATTTTAGAAATATGTATTTTAAATCACCTCACCGGCAAATATTTGGAATGGTAACACGTCTTTCCGGATTGAAAATGGTCCGGGTTCGAATCCCCGTTAACAATCAAATATTTTTTCGCCAAATATATTTCTGTATTGTATCTTTCTAATTTATTCATTTAATTTGTATTAAAAAATACCACAGAACTTATGTTCTAAACTTCTGCAACTTCACAATAAAAAAATGTTTACATTAAATATTCAAAGTATTTCAAAGAGTTACGTCATCAGTATTATATATTATCTATTTTTTAATATTTTTTATCATTATCATTATATAGAGATCATTGAACAAATACAGTCATCCACAGGTACCTGAGGGTAGTCAGAGGCCGACAGGCCGCCCCAAATCCCGCTGGGCTGATTAAATTATCAAACTCTACTGAAATACGGAGCAGCGTACATCTGATAGAGAAGGGGAGACACTTGGGGTGGCCTTCATCGAGCATTGGTTAAAAAAACAGCTGATGGTGATGATGAAATAGAGATATTTAATTTTCATTCATTATGAATTATCGATGAGTACGAAATCGTTGCTTTAGAAAATCCAAATAATTAACTGAAAACCGTAGAGAATGATTGGTTCTATTTAGTGTAAATTCCTAAACCTCGCGTGACTGACTTTTCTATGGAAAATCTCTGTTCTCCAGTTGAATGATCGGGTGTGAACTGTAATTATAAAATTATCGCCCTTATGGTTCTGAACTCTGTTTCGTTAAATTAATGAAGAATCATCTATTTTTCCGATATTTATTGCCTCATAATTGTACGTCTGGACTGCTCAAACTGGGCGTGCTATTTTATCGAGCTCGCCCCGAGGAAAATCTCCACAATTAGTCTTTCAATTATGAGAATTTATATGATTACCATAACGTAGATTTATCAGTTAGACTAAAAAAATAATATATTTAAGCGTGTATTTGTTTAAATCTGATTGAATACGTTAGGAGAAAAATTGCTGCAGACTAAGTTTTGGCATCAACCGTCGGAAGGTATATGTAATGTTCGTGATGCTCTTGGCAGAGCAATCATGGTCGCTATGATAATGATGATACCACAGCTAAAACTATTCGGCACCATCAGTTCTCATCAGTCCTGAAATGAGCCATTCTTGCAGACTTCAATTGATTCATCAATATAGTCAGATCTTCCACAGGAACGGATTCCCTCGATTCTGCCTTGTAACACCATTTTTCAGTGCATTTGTATGTCTTGTGACATCCGAAGTATTGTGGAAGATAGACGTTGCTCAACATTTATTTATTGTAAAATGTTTGTTCTGTAAGGTATCCATAAGATTAGCAATTACATCTCTAGTGGGTCTATCTTCCTGCGCGATTGCTGTCTTAGTATGTAGTGTAGAAAAACTAGTATTCACGAAACAATGTTCACCTTAGTGGACCTAGTGATATTTGTCTTGCCAAATTTTCTTCAGCTTGTTCCCTTTTTTAATTTCACCTTTGTATAGATCAGATTTTTATCTACTAAATTGTTTTTTTGTATGATAAATATGATTATTGAAAAAGTTCAAATGACATCTTATCATTATTTTTTATTTTTTTATTAAAATATTATCGCTGTAGCATAGTTGGATAATGCACCTTCCCCGGTCAGGAAAGAGATCCAGGTTCGAAGCCCGGTGGCGCAACAACAATATTTTTCGATAAAATTAATTTTATATGTATATCTTTCTAATTAATATATTTAATTCATATTTGACATTTTATCAATTTCTTGCATGTTTTTTAAAATTAATTTGGCGGTGCAATACAAGTAGTCTGCATGCAGTTTGTTTTTTTTTTTTTTTCCAATTCCTTAGAGTCTACGATACTCTGTGTACTCTACATACGGCTAGACCGCCTAATCTACTACTACAAGTGCTTCAGCGCTAATCACTTTGACACTTTTACTAACTACCTTATTATAGTAAACATCATATGTGTTTTATATTAATACATGAATTGGAAGGGTAAAAAATTACTGATAAAAAACCCTCTAGCATGCAGTTTGTACGCAGGTTTGGTGGGTCGTCAAATTCTAATTCAATCGTGTGGTGAATTAATAAATGATATTATTTTAACAATATATAAATTTTGTAATATTATTTTGTACGGTTCGACTGTACAACTATCCGACATCGACGAGTTTCACAAGCCGATTGAACGTCGGGTCTACGATTGTAGACATTTTTTTTTTTTTTTTAAATCCGCAATACAGTCACTTATTTTTAATCAGTATACTTATGAATTACGACAAAATCTTAAACGGCGTCCTGGTATTGCGTGCGTTAATACTATATCATGTCGACCGTCACCGTTGTGATATCGAAACGTCAGCGATGGGTTGTCAGAGAAAGAGAACCACGCATCGGAAAATTGCCATAATCGAATAAATGCAGCCGAGCCGCTGAACGGTGACGAGGGTCTTATTACTTTCCGACGCTGTGGCAACACTGTTGCGATTTCTAAACTTCCGTGCCACTTTGAGGTATATGTATATATGCTGCGTTAATCGATTTGGCACATCCACCTCTATTTGTATAATCGTACTTTGTATCATTTATGATACGTCCAAATCTCGATGGGAGTTACATTTTTTTTTTTACATTTCACACGTGTCGAGTAAACCTTGTGATAATTTTAACAGGATTGCAGGATACTACTCCGTATAAATATTCATGAAATATATTAGGAGAACACATTCTTATTGTGAAGTTGTAATTTTTCAGAACGTAAGTCTGTGATATTTTAAATATGAATTAAATATATTAATTTGAAAGATATACGTATAAAATCAATTTTATCGAAAAATATTGTTGTTGCACCACCGGGATTGTCGCTGTAGCATAGTTAGATAATGCACCTTCACCGGTTTGGAAAGAGATCCAGGTTCGAATCCCGGTGGCGCAACAACAATATTTTTCGTTAAAATTGATTTTATATGTATATCTTTCAAATTAATATATTTAATTCATATTTTTCTAAAATATAACTTAACTCTGCTGGCGTGTCACCCCCTCCCCCCCCCATATGGAAAAAATATGGAACCCATGGTATTTGATTTGATGTCAATTAATTAATTGGTTATTTCAATTAATTGTTTTTTTCACAGAGACCCAAAAAAGATACATATGTACGTAGTGATGAATTCGAACGTTGTTAGCGGGACACGTGTTCTTTGATAACACCGATATTAGTGAACGCTGGCGTGTCGCCCAAAACGCTGTGGCGTGTCACTTTTGGCACGCCTGTCATAGGTTCGCCATCACTGTCCTAGACCAATCATATTTAATAAAATAACACTCATTTCCTTGTCGCATTCTTCATCGATTCCTATTCTGTGCCAGGTATTTTACTTCTCGGTGACTTATGCATCTGCTCCACTCCAACAACTGCCTCGTGAATGTTTTCCTCGGCCGCTCTTTGTTTCCATCTTCAGGACAAATGTATATTATACTTTTGTTTTTATCAATGCTTGTATTTTTAATTTTAATATACATTGTCTCCTGAAGAAGATACCATGGGTATCGAAACATGTTGATTTGTCATTAAATAGTGTTTTAAACAAAGTGTTTCGTCTTATTATTTATATAATACGTGGTGCTAATATTGAAGATGAAATGTGTATTTGTTTACCTTTTCAAAATGTCAATTTTACTCGGAACATTTTTATCTATAAAAAATTTGTACTTAGTATACTATGCATTTATTCAATCCATATTACAATATGCCATTATTAGTTGGAGATCAGCTTATAATACTAGCTTGATTCCAGTAAAAAATGTACAAAAACTTATCATAAAAGTAATAATAAGTAATAAAAGTAAAAAAACTAAAAGATTATCCGACAAAATTACTTAAAGAATGTCTATTGTTCAAATACTAAAAGAAAAAGAAGAATATCATTTTATCACTGAAAATCGTACTAGGTTTAAATTTGTATTTTCATATTCTAAAATTAACACATCATTTTCACATAGGAATTTTTTTTTAACAGCTTACTCGTAAGCATCAGGAAGATTATAAGATAAAGAAATAATAAATCCTATCAAAAAATACTTTAAACATAAACATGTACTCTGAAATTTATAATATTTTTATATCGTTGCTATTAATGTATTGTATTTTATTTTATTATAAGCTAGTTATTGTAAAAAATAATTAGGAGAACACATTATTATTGTGAAGTTATTCAGAACATAAGTCTGTGATATTTTAAATATGAATTAAATATATTAATTAGAAAGATATACATCAATCAATACTATTAATTTTGTCGAAAAATATTGTTGTTGCGCCACCGGAATTCGAACCTGGATCTCTTTCCTAAAAATATTGTCGCTGTAGCATAGTTGGATAATTCACCTTCCCCGGTTAGGAAAGAGATCCAGGTTCGAATCCCGGTGTCGCAACAACAATATTTTTCGATAACATTGATTTTGTATGTATATCTTTCTAATTAATATATTTAATTCATATTTTAAAAATAATTATTAATATGTGATCCTCTTCTCTGCACAAGTACATGCTTTTTAGGTAAGTTGTAGAACTAAAAAAAAACTTTATTGTATCATTGTAAATTTAAAATATATATAATATTATCTGGTTCCTAACTTAAATTGTTACTTTGACTCAATGATACAAAATTATTGGAAACAGTTTTAGGATAGACTTGTGTTTAAATTTAGTTGGTTGTTTATATATATTTTAGTTAATTTTACATGCTTTACTTATTTCTAATGATTCTAAATTAGAAAAATTTGACATTTGATTTTTAGTTTATTAAACAAGTTAAAATAATTAATATTAATATTTATGTTTTTTTTTATTGAAATTGAACATTGCTTTAAACCTTTCGTATCTTAGATACGCTGCAACGCAACCCAAAATTGCTCGTGGATGATGTAGGCTCTTGATAAACATGGTTTCACTTTTAAAGATCCTAACGACCCGGGTGGATTAATTGTTTGTCCTGGGCTCATTGTTCCGGTCACAGGCCGCTGGTCTCCCGCGCTAACGCAATAAACTAAGAGCCGTTTTTGAATTATTCTTACGTTCGCTACGGCCCCTTTGTTGTGCATTAACACTGTATCTATGAGCAGCACCAATATCCATAGAAATCTTTACGTTTCAGCTTCAAGCGTTTCGCATTTGATATTTTAATTTTAAAATTTAAACAAAACAACGCCAAAATAGTCACGGCCGACTGATCGTACATTACGTAAAGTCTAATAAAATCTGTTTCAGTGTGTAATGTATATATGTTAGTGATGAGCTCAAAATCACGAACCGTGAGTCAATCACTGAATCTTTTGAGTCGCACTCACTATCAGTGATTGAATATTTAGGAATATCGTGATTCGTGATAAAATGTTCATGAAGGAATGACAGCGCCATCTTGTAGATTCTGCCAAAACGTTTTACGCATTTGATCCGAAAAATAATGTTTTCATTCTCTTTGTGGATGATATTAAATTAGATATATATTCATTTTTTTTTTTTTTTATAATTGGATGACAGTTTTCAATCACTGATATTATCGAATACCAATCACAATCACACCAGTGAGTCGAGAGTAGCATTTTTTCTCATCACTAATATATGCTAAATAAGAATTAAATATATTAATTAGAAAGATATATATAAAATCAATTTTATCGAAAAATATTTTTGTTGCGCCACCGGGATTCGAACCTGGATCTCTTTCCTAACCGGGGAAGGTGCATTATCCAATTATGCTACAGCGACAATATTTTTAGCGATAATTTTCGTACCTATATGTTACCTTTTTGATATTAATACATTTAATCGTTCCATTATTTGAAAGAGCTATCTATCTTACTTTTACAGAATCTTATACAAATATAACATATAATCGAAGGATATTCAATAATTCGGCTATTGTATTCAAGCCAAACTGTCAAAAACAAATTCCTCAAAACAGTCCGCTCGCTTCGCGTAATATGTATGCTATTTTGTGCATTATACCCATAAGCATTAAAGTAGTTTTTTGTACATTGGATGCTGTTAAGGAATGCGTATACAGTATTCGAAGACCTTGATAGGCAGAACTAAATATGAGAATACTTTCAAACTCAGTGGATACGGAACAAATGATAGAATCCACTGTTGCTGGTATCTGTGTGTTTACGCAATTCATAGACGTTAGAAAGTTGAGAATATATGTATATGTATTTCGACTCGCTCCATGCGCGCCCCGTGTCGCAGTGTGTGTTATGACTGGTCTCTAAAGAACGAATTTATTTGCAGCAGTGCTGTTTTCAACCAGAAACAAAATATCCAAAACTTTTTGACTCTAGAGCATAGAGGATGCGGAGCATCCAAAGCATGTATAAAGCGACCGCGCCTGGTATTCAATTAATTCGTATTTCAAAGAATATTAATTTACATTTCACTACCATGGTACTAGGTTCCTTTTAAATTAACCTACGACTTATATTTATTTTTAAGCGATGACGTGGTTCTTGGAAATTGGTGATATAATTTTTCTGAGATCCGTAGTTTGATGGTTGTTGAATCTGAATCTGGTTTCACCCATCGACTGGCTGCGTCGAGTCCCCGGTCCGCAGTGCTCCAGCCCCATGCGGGGACGCTCCTCTCGGCACTCGGGCGTGTGGTGAGAGCGGTGTTCAGCTCCTCGGTCGAGCGCCCCCGGCCTTGGTAGTCTGCCGCGTTGTGTTGAAAACGAACCGAAATTGGGGAGATTCTCCGCCAACCGTGCATACACACTGTAATATGTGCCCGTTACGTTGGGAAATATTGTGGATGGAGAATATTAACTCCGCTGTGTTCACCTCGTGTTCCGTTCCTTTTCGATATTGCATTATGATTGATGCGTTAGCGTCGCTTTTCGCAATTGTGTCTTACCTTTATGTGCGTCACGACACGCAGGGGGACCGTTCGCGATATCGTTATTCAATTCAGTGATTTTCACATTTCAATTTTTGATTTTAAAGGCGTACATGGGTATTTTAAAAGTCTGCTGTATCGAAGTTGACTGAAATTTGGATTGGTTAACGTCTCCTGTACGGTGTCAAAACGTGGATCCTGAGAAGGAAATATCCATGAGATTTAGGGCCGGCTGTGTGATCAGTAGTAGCTTTTTTGACAAAAGCAAAACGACACAGGTACCTCAATATTTTAAATATGAATTAAATATATTAATTATAAAGATACACATATAAAATCAATTTTATCGAAAAATATTGTTGTTGCGCCACCGGGATTCGAACCTGGATCTCTTTCCTAACCGGGGAAGGTGCTTTATCCAACTAAGCTACAGCTATGTTCTGAATAATTACAACTTCACAATAAGAATGTGTTCTCCTAAATAATAAAGTTGTATCAATGTGTCCAAAATTTAATAAAAATGAATTGATAATTCTGGCGTCTGCTATCAGTTTACTCAAAGGTATTTGAGATTCTCTAAAAATAAGGTAGATGGCTCTGTCAAATGATGGAACGATTAAATGTATTAATATCAAAAAGGTAACATATAGGGTCGAAAATTGTCGCTAAAAATATATATATAAAAAATATATTTTTCGATAAAGTTGATTTTATATGTATATCTTTATAATTAATATATTTAATTCATATTTAAAATATTACAGACCTATGTTCTGAATAATTACAACTTCACAATAAGAATGTGTTCTCCTAAATAAACCTCAATATTTAACCTAACTTATTATTAATAACATCGTATTTCGTAGCAGTGGCGAACCTACGCCAATGCATTGGATTAGGACCCAAAAGGGCCGCGCTAATATCGACTAATATTTTGTTTAATTCACCTCAGCGAGAACTGAAAGTATAAAACATTATCTATGTATTTAGCAGTTTTCCGCTAATAAATCGGCTTTGAGACTAAATCATCGCCGCAAAGCGAAAATCGTCGTGAAGTGAAGCCAAGATTTTTTCAGTTCCGAATGCAAACATTTTTTTCCCTCGTGAAAGTGCAAACATTATAGGAGACTCTCAACACAATGCACAATAGTTAGTGAATGGCCATTTGCGGCGGCAGGCCCAAAAGCGTGGAACTCTTTGCCCTCCGTCATAAGAAACAGTGCATCAGAGACTTTATTTAAGAAGAGATTAAAAATGCACCTTTTCAAAAAAATCATTTCCATAAGTGAAAATAACAATGTAAGACTGTAAATAGTTTATGGGTAAAAGGGCCCTTGGGGTGAAGGTTTTTACGAAAATTGTGGTATACAAACGATCTAATATTATTATAATATACAGGAGGCGCTTCTATTTTCAATGGATTTTTTCTATTATGCTTTAGATCTTTTTTTTCTAGCTACACCACTGGATAACGATGTCATCGTCCAAAATATACTAATTTGTTTTGTTTGTTCCAGATCCTCGACAATGGACGGAAGACCACGTTGCTCACTGGTTGTGCTGGGCTACCCGGGAATTCTCTCTGGAGGGAGTGACTCTAACTCCCTTCAGGATGAGGGGTCGGGATATTTGCGCGATGGGCAGGGAAGCCTTCGTTGCCAGGGCACCTGCCTTCATGGGAGACATTCTCTGGGAGCACCTCGAGATCTTGCAAAAAGGTAATTTACCTGATTTATACATTACGATTTTTTTACTTGGAGATTTCTCTTGTTTTCGCTCGTTAATTTTAAATAATACGAAAGGTCCATGTTAAGTACATAAACTAACACAATTAAAATTCTACTCTTCCAGGGAAACGGAGCCAGTGTACTTCACGCAAAAGGGGTGTTATGTGTGATAATTTTGACTTTTCATATATTATCCGTACTGCCTCAATCAGAATAAATTCAAATCTATCGAGCTGAAACATCAGCTAGCCAGCAGGAGCGTGCACTCTATACAATCAAAAAA
Source organism: Eubasilissa splendida (assembly GCA_031772225.1). Lineage (NCBI taxonomy): Eukaryota > Metazoa > Arthropoda > Insecta > Trichoptera > Phryganeidae > Eubasilissa > Eubasilissa splendida. The sequence continues at coordinate 18,043,817 of CM062861.1, read as the reverse complement.
GTTGTGCATTACTATAATCTTTGCAAAATAAATTGAAATTAAATATTTATTTGACACATTTTATATTGACTTTGTTCAGTTTTCATGACAACGTGTTAACTAAAAACGTATAACCGCATGTATTTTTTCGCAAAATGTGTCCCAGACGTATACGAACTAAACGCGAGTCTCACACCGCGCGTTGGTCTAAATACACGTCTTCGCATTAACAGACGTGTTACAAAACGCCACAAGTGTGTCTTTGAAGCAGACTTGACTGTATGCATTCCAATACACTTTAAACGTGGTATTATTTTATATTACATTTTAATAACTACTTTTGTTAATAATTTGAAAAACTTCCAAAGAATAATATTAATAACACACACTCAAATTACACAAAAAACATGCTTCTGAAAGGGTGAATGATAAATACAACCTCTAATGATAATACCTATCGATATTAGCAGCATAACCTAAGCCCATGCCTAGTGCACGCCTGTGCGTGCTAGCCAGTATAAGTAGTCCACACGTGACACCTCAAATGCATTTATGAGTAAACGGATTGTTTTAGGGGGATTTTTTTGATTCTGTATCAGTTAATAAAATCAAACACTTACATTGTGAACAATGTCATTAATTCTATTCAATCAGATTTTGTTTTGAAAATAATTGTTGACGGTCACTGGCGATCGAACTATTGACAAGCAAGCTTGCCAACTGGACCGTTGATCGATCTCTTCATTAACCTTTTAACTGCCAACTCTATTTGAAATGGAAGACACCAAATAGTGTAAGACTAGGCTTTAAAGGTCTTGACTTATTTATCAAAAGCTGGGACCTGTCGTCCACAGATAGCAAAATGATTAAAAATATGACTTTAATCCCTGTAAATTTGCAAGGTCATTTGATACATTTAGTTGTTTTAAAAAAATATTAATTATGAAATGGGATATTTCAAGCCGAGTCAGAGAAATGCACCCCCATCCCTTCGATATAATGTTTATTATTCTTTGAAATACCTAAATTAATTATTTATCTTCGCTACACTATTCTTACTGAAACACACACGAATCTTGACCTCAGTGCATTTTTGACCGATTCGATAAGTAATTTTGACAGCGTATATTAACATAATCGAACTAACATAATAAATATTTAACATGTGATACTAATTGTGAAAATTCACAGAAATGTTTAGGTACAAAATATAACAGAAGATAAAGAAAAAAAGGCGTGAGAAAGGTTGAGGGGAGGTTGCAACTGTTGCAACCTCTAACTGCCAACTGTATTTGAAATTAAAGACATAGAATAATACTATGCTTTAAGGGACTTATCTATCAAAAGCTGGGACCTGTCGTCCACAGATGGCAAAATGATTTAAAAATATGACTTTAATCCCTGCAAGTTTGCAAGGTCCAAAAGTGCGTGTTAACACGAGTATAGCTTGGCGTGACATGACAAAGTTTCGTGTGTTAACGCGCTTATGGCATTTAAAAGGTTAATATGATATGGTGTAATGATCTTGGCCCTCGTCCACACATTGATGTCAATTTTTGTCTCCAGATGTAGAGAAGGAGCGCTCTCTGCTGGAAAACGTGCACCCGGATATGTACGAGAGCAGCGTGTGCATCCCCGACCTGGCCGAGTACCTGGGGGGCTCCCCCTCGGCCTCCGCCCCGCCGGCTTCTGCGATACCCCATCCTTACCACCCCGCGCACAATGGTAAGTCACTTTACACAATTACACAGTAATTAAATACCCTTTACGATGTGATGTAGATGAACACAATGTAGTAACAAGCGACGTTTGACAACATGATGACAAGCGAACACTTGTATGAATTTATCATTTTCATATAGAGATCGACAGTGTCGCACGCGCAGCTCAAACATTAAAATTAAATTTTTCTGATAACACTCGGAATAGACGATTTTTTACAAGAAATTTATTCAACGCAGACTCAATACAAAGTTGAACCATAAAATCGTAAACATTATATAGTTCTTAAATAAATAATAAATATCTCATAGAGACAAAGCTATTTTTCATTATATTTAATGGAAATATATGGAAGTATGAGTAATTACAGGGCTTACGACCTATTTTCGGCTGGCTTAAGTGATCACTTTACACAAATATATCGTTCACCTTTCTCACCCATTGATCAATTTCCATATCTATCAAATTTTTGGAAGTTGTACATGTTAATATGTGGAAACACTTCGAGTACCACTACACTATGAACTTAATTTGATGTTCATATCCCTGAAACAGCATATATGTCACAATGAGAATTTAATTATTATTAATAATTATTTAAAGCAATACTCTTTATCTGTAAAATGTTTTTAACACATTATACTAGAATACGCTTGAAAAATCAATATTTTTCAATTTTATATATTTTCTTATTTTGACCAGTATATGTTCAAGAACACACAATTAGTGGATTTTCACCCACAAAGGCACTGCTATTAAACAAATAATAGATATCTCATAGAGACGAAGGTGAAAATCCAGTAATTATGTGTTTTTGGACATGTTCAGACAGTAAGGTCGACTGTTTAAAATACTAAGGGATTATATCCCATTTTCGGCGACGGAACGATTAGCGAAAGGGCATGCTGGGAGTGGTTTGTTAGCTTCAAAGATGGTTATACCAGCTTAGACGACAAGTCAGGAAAGGGTCGATCTACGCATTTTGATGACCAGGCCCTTCTGGCGGCTGTGTAAAAGACCAAAAGTTGCGCTACTAGGACAACTGGCTGAGAACGTCAACAACGATAAGTCCACGATTACGGTGACGAAGTCCTAAATGATAATTGTACATAATATGTTTTGAGTTTGTTTTCGTTTTTGGTTAAGTTATAATATAATTTTTAAAAACGGCTGATAATTATGCATCAACCTAATATTTATTATATGATGTTACCACTGCCAAGAGAAAGTTGAATCATAAATTTGTTGAAGTTGCAACCGGTGAAACGTGAAATATTTGTTTTATGTTAAAAAAATGTACGAAATCACACAATATTTGGTTGCGACTAATGTATTTTTTTCACATTAACCGTTTTTCCTTGTTAAACGTGCTCCACTGTATATAGTAGTAATTAGTGATGAGCTTAAAATCACGAACCGTGAGTCAATCACTAATATCTTTGAGTCACACTCACTATCAGTGATTGAATATCTGAGAATATCGTGATTCGTAATTCAATTTTTTTTGTTAAAAATTCTATTGATTTTGTTTAAATTGATTATCAGTTAAATCAGCGCCATCTACCGAATTTTCCGTAATTTTATCAGCGACATCTAGTATTCTGTCGTTATGCCTTTTTATGTCGTTTTACATTTTTTTAAGCATTTTCATTCTCTTTGTGATGTTATTAAATTAGATTTATATTAATTATTTATGCCAGAGTGCATTTTTTTACGTAAATGAGGTTTTAATATTATAAATAATGTATGTTTTGGTGTATTGTGATAACGTGCGGCGCATGCGCGTGTAATGACACTGTTTTCAATCACTGATATTATCGAACACCAATCACAATCACACCAGTGTGTCGAGAGTAGCATTTTTTCTCATCACTAGTAGTAATGTAGTCTAGATTCGAAGTCCGCATCCTCGCGGTTCCCGCTTTTGGTTTGACCAATCTAAAATAATTGTGCGCACTCGCTTAAGGACCTCTTGAAACAACAAGTGAGAGCCCACAGCTCCGGCGTAGGTACTCCAGTGAAGATAATTCCACCAGATTGAAGTTAAGTAGGGATAATTTGTTTAATGTTGTTTTGTACGGCGGACTATGAGCTTTGCTTTGACGTCTATTGTCACTGAATTGGGCAGACGTCCACTCGTCGAATGTGTTGTGTAATTGTATAAATAATAATTTTAAGTCATAAAATATTTAAAACTTGATCTAGCGATCTGCGCGGAATTAGAGTTATTATTTTTCAAGAGTTTTTAAGATTTTCGTCCGTCATCAAGATAAGTGCGGCCACATGTCCATGCCCTGCTTTGCGTTCAACGCATTCTTTTTATTGGCAAATTTGAAAGGAAACTGATATATTTCATTGGAGTGAAGTGTCAGTTTCCTTTGAAATACGAATTTGGTGGATATGTGACATTTTTTTTTTCTGAAGGCACATTTAGGTACTTCTGCCAAAAATTTCAAAATTAGATTGTTTTACAATTTTTTTTTAGTAATTTAAATTTAAACTAATCAATAATAATCTTCAGGGAAATGAGGTATATATTTTATTATTATATATTCATCGATTTTCACATATTTTAATGATCACAACTGCACCCCTATATATGTATAATACAATAACATAACAAACCCCTAATGCGTTACATTTCGTTAATTCTTCAGCGGTAACTCAACATGAAATTATTTCATTTTATCTTAATTAACTTCTATTTATTGAAAATACATGTATTCTTTACGTTGTAAAATAATTTTAGTTGGTTGTTTATAATATTTTATAAATTTAACCACAAGTCTCATTCTAAAGTAATTTCCTAAAAAATATTCTAGTAATTTTGTATCAACAATTAACAATCTCAGTTAGGTACTAAATTTATTTTTGAAATGATTATTGTTTTTTAAAAATAGAAATTATGTTAAAGAAACAATATTAAATTGTTTTTGATTAGTTAATGATATCCTGAAGAAGAAAATTATAATTTTCGTAACCGGTACATGTATTTTTAATTAAACAAATGATTAACAATTTAAAATAATAATCAATTTAATTAATTGTTTTATCGTGTTGTATAAATTTGTAGAACTAATTTTATCGATTTTAAAATACTTTCTTGACCGAGCCTCTAGTATTTTGTTGTACATCTAATTTAATAACTTTCAAATAGTACACATGTGTATATTAAACGATACAAAGCTTATAGTACAAATGTTTACACCACGAATCAACGCTCCATTCATCGGAATCACGATCACCAATTTAGAGACTACAGTCAAAGCTGCTGCACAAGTGAGATTTATGTGGCCTGCATGTCAGCTGTCTGAGGATGTGTCTCACTTAATACTGGGCGAGCCGCACAAGGCCAGAAACTATTTCGACAACATGCCGTATTTATGAAACGTTGAATTAGTCTACTGATTTGACGTTTTGTATTTAAACTTGCGTTTTTTTTTTAAGTACTAGGACAAGTCAAAAATTATCTACAATTTATTTACACAGACTTAACGGAGGCCATGGTTGTCGTGGATGATCTGATGGGCAGAACCATGACTGATGTTCAAAGAAGACGTAACTCGCATATTCGACAGGACTATCTCTCGAGCTCGCTGAATCTTGTCGTCCGTGGTGGAGGTTGACGGGCGTCCTGCTCCCTCTTCGTGTGTCACACTCGTCCGGGCACTTTCAAATTTCTGGCCTTCTCCACACTTGCTCTCCTTCGACTCCTATCCTTGACCATTCTTCTTCAGTTCCCGGACTCTCACATCGTGCTTCAGTCTTCTTTTACGCAGTCAGCCCACCTCCTAATCGCTTCCACTGAGGTAATCACTTGGTCATGATTTTTAGTGTCCTATATCATCATAAGTGATCACTGGTGTTATTACAGTTTTATATATTAGTAGTTTGTTTCGTTGATTCAGTATTTTCAAACCCAGCAATTTTTTACAGGCATAAAAGCTCTTGTTTCCAGCTAAAATTCAGATCTTCAATTTATCTGTTATCATATTTAACCTTTCCCTTAATGTGCTAAAATAAAAACACGCGTTACGGTGCTGTAAACTCAGTGTACATGTAGACTTTTACGATTGTTTAGTCGGATAAATATAAATATTTTACATTTATTAATCATTAAAATAATAATATACCATATATAAGTGAACATTTACATAAATTATTGTGTGACATTGATCATCACGAACGACAGCATAAGTTACGTCTAACTAGGCCGACGCACGCTCTGCCACTAAGTGACGATCGGCATCCGGTAGGTACCCTGCGTTCCGCGCATTGCGCCATTCGCAACAATCCGCACGTACACATACACGCATTGACAAATTTACGTCGAGTTCTTTGAAAAAACATTTTTTATTGTTGCGTATGGTAAATACTAATATATAGTAATTATTTTATTTAGTACATACATATATTACGGAGGAATACCTAAAATATGAATTCTGTATTTAGTATTTTTACAGAGATATTCACATAAGTAGTGACAATGTTAACTCAGTTTACATCATCGGTGAGGAAAGGTTAATTAATGTGTTCAAGTTAGAGCCCAGATATGTAAAATTATCAACCGCTTCATATACATAGTGACCTACGCAAGCATCTTGGGGTACCTCCTGGTCACGTGTACTGACCACGTGCTTCGTTTTTAAGGCGTTTAAATGCAGTCTTTATAATTATTTTATACTAACTGAAGTACCCAACGTGTCCCGGGCTTTACGCAGAGCGAAGAGGCTTCATTTAGGGGGATGGGGGTAGTTTTTTCGAAATCTCAGGTAGACAGTAATTTTCCTCTTGTTTGGAACGTCAAGCGTACAAAATTTCATCAGGAAATACCAAAATTCTACTTTAAGGGGCGGGAAAGGGGGATGAGAGTGGTTTTTCGAAATCTCTTGTAGACAGTAGACCTTCCTCTTGTTTTGAAGATCATGTGTGCAAAGTTTCATCAAGTTCGAAATAAAACTGTAGATTTGTATAATAAACAAACAATTATAGATATACGTATTTTATCAGTTGATTCAGGAACGTATTGTTTATAAAAGAACCAAAACCATAAATCTTCTGACATTCTTGTATTCAATTTCAAATTCCATCATATGTTTCCACCATTTCAACAATGTATGACAACATTTTGTATATAACAGAATTTCAAAAATGTATGACAACATTTTGTATATAACAGAATTTCAACAATGTCTGACAACATTTTGTATATTCCAGAATTTCAACAATGTATGACAACATTTTGTATATTCCAGAATTTCAACAATGTATGACAACATTTTGTATATTCCAGAATTTCAACAATGTATGACAACATTTTGTATATTTTATTACGATTGTCTTCTTTAATGACTATGAAATATTTTAAGTGTCCTCATTTAGAAACCATTTGACAACTTAATTTTGCTCGTCAAGAGTTGAAATATTTTTTATCAAAGTCCATCGCAATCGTCCAAAGATGCCATCTCTGCAGTGATGACTGTCGTGACGCCGTGTAATAAATTTTATCATCATTTTCCACCGCCAGTTTCACAAATGAGCAATCATTTCGTAGAGGCCGAATTTTGTTTTTTGAAACCCAGAATGCTAATGGTTTAGCTAAATCATTTTTAGGATCTTTTGACTCTGTATATTTCTGTCTCAAAGATCATACAAACATATTCTCGTGCATCTGGTTTTCCGGGTCGAGACAGGTGTTTGGCGGTCATCGACTATCTTCGTTGTGCATTTTTATTTATTATTCTGAACATTATACACATTTATAAAATGTGACAGTCATCAAACCATTTAAAAATACTGCATTTACCACAATTTGATAAAGCAATCATTCTGTGCCAATATTATAATTTTTACATCGATTAAATAAAAAAGAAAATGTTATGGTGAAGGTCTGAAGACTACATGTAAAATAAAAATACAAAATTAATCTATTTATATAATTAAAATACAAACTTTATCTATTTATAAAACACGCGGATTATTGAAACATAGAATTTATGTTATTCAAAATATGTAGGTATATGTATATTTTGTACTAAAAGATAATAATAAAAAGTATTAAGAGTATATCATTAAGGAGAATACATTCTTATTGTGAAGTTGTAATTATTCAGAACATAGGTCTGTTTTATTTTAAATATTAATTAAATGTATTAATTAGAAACATATACATATAAAGTTCATTTTATCAAAAAATGTAATATTCAAATAATGGAACGATAGATATATTAATTAATAAAGTGTAATATATGGGTTCGAAAATTTGTCGTCAAAAGTACTGTCGCTGTAGCATAGTTGGTAATACACCTTCCCCGGATTGGAAAAGAGATCCAGCTCTTTGAATCCCGGTAACGCAACAACAATATTTTTAGATAAAATTGATTTTATATGTATATCTTTCTAATTAATACATCTCAATGGCGCTTTACACGCAACCTCTTTAATCCTTTTCAATGCATTTATTATATTATAAATAATAATAATATATTACTTATATAAAATAAAAACATCTAAACAGTACGAAAAAACTGGCTACTTTAACACAGACAGTCCAGCAAAGTAGCCAGGGCAAGGCTGAATGGGATGTAAAACCTAGAGCATTGCACACATAAAATTAATTTGTAATTAAAAATTACTTTTTTTTCTAATTAATATGTTATTTGACTATATTAATATTATTAATATAGTTCACTTCTCATGTGAAACACTGTAAAATTAACTTTTATCTTATCATATTTAAAATTGACATGTGATCTTACGGATAAGCTTTTTATGAAAAAGTCTCTAATATGTACACTATTTATTTATTTTTACTGAGAGCAAAGAGTTCGTTTTGTCCACTTTGAAATTTAAAGTATTGTGAATTATGTCTGTTACACCTGTGTAATAGATAATATACGATGTACGCTTAGAAGTTTGTTAGATGTACTAGTAAATTAAGTTCACGTGTTAGTAATGTAAAATTATCTCTGGGCACATTTTTCGTAATTTAATCAGGTAAAGTATTGTGAAGTAGATCTGTTACATTCTGTATATATTTTGAGTTTAATTTTTATGTATTTTTTTTTTAACTTGTGCCGCTGTTATTCGCAACCGTTCGCTTGTCAGTTGTTAGTTGTTACCCCCAGAATGTGGCCGTCTCATCATAGAACAATAATTATTGCACAGCTGACCCTGTTGCTCCGCTCGCCGTGAAAATGTATTACAAAACTCACAAAATGGTGTTAGCCTGAGCGTGAACTTGGCGGATTCATTTTACACACGTGGCCTGATTTCGGTTTCGTTCGGTATGACGTCATATTAATTATCCACTCAAGGGTAGTGTCGTAATTTTCATTCATTATTTTCAGAGCCTAGCTGTCCAGTATGGGACGTGACAGACGATGCACTTACAAAAATGATAATACCACTAAGTATATGATGAAAAATCTTCACTGTATATTTGTATTTATTTTCTTTAATCCCTGTTATATATAAAATGTTAATATGTTACTCAAATATAATGTTATTTTAGATTGTTAACTTTGTTTTATTAACCACCTGATGAATTAAATACATCTACCTGTTTCAAAAAATATAATTTTCTACTTCGGAATGTCGTCAACTAATCAAAAACATATGTTATATTGTTTCTTTGACAAGAATCTTTTTTAGAAAACAATAATTATTTAATAAATAAATTTAGTACCTAACTTAAATTGTTACTTGACGATACATAATTCTTAGAATGGGACTTGCGGTTAAATTTAGTTGGTTGTTCATAATATTTTGGTTAGTTTTACACGTTTTATTTATTTCCAATGATTCCAAATTATTTAATTCAAGACCAACACCGTTTACATGTAAAATAGACAATCCCAATTTTTTTATCAAAATTATGATCATTTTCTAATAAATGATTAGAAAATTCCGATAGATCACTATTATTCAAACATCTCAAATGCTTTTTTACTCTTATATTAAAATTTCGACCTGTTTTACCTTTTGTCTTTAGAATTTATGAGTAAATTTCCCATATTATTATTTGTATAAAATGCCGATCTAATATTTTGTGGTAGATGTTTAGATATTTGATTCAAAATCATTGGAAATAAATAAAGCGTGTAAAACTAAACAAAATATTATAAACAACCAACTAAATTTAACCACAAGTCCCTTTCTAAAATTTATTCCTAAAAATTATTCTAATAATTTTATAGCTTCAAGTAACAATTTATGTTATAGGTACTTAATGTATTTATTAAATAATTATTGTTTTTTAAAAATAGATTCCGTTAAAGAAACAATATTATATATGTTTTTGATTAGTTAATGACATCCTGAAGAAGAAAATGATATTTTTAAAAATCGATACATGAATTTAATTTATCAGGTGGTTAATAAAACAACGTTAACAATCTAAAATAATGGATTTTAACCACAAAGTTGATTTTGCTAATCGTAAATATATTATAGTTACATGACAACTGCACACAGTCAGCTTATTACACTACTTCCGTGAGTGTGTATTAAATAACCTAACCTAGCTTAATGTAATTATTGATATTTTTGAAAAATATTAGTTCTTCAGAGTATACGTGTTTAAAAATGTAATTTTTCTGACGTTTTTATTTGTAAAAAGATTCGTTAAGGTTTTATTAAGCTAACTAACTTTCCATCACGCCGTTTCTTCTGAGTCATAGAGGATAGAGCGTCACACTCTTCTGTCCTGATACACAATTCTCGTCTCATCCATTCTCGTACATCTTCTCAACAGGACCATCCTCCAGTATCTGGTTTCACATGGTCGTTCCAAGTCTTCCGCGGACGTCCTCTACTTCTGGTGCCATCAACGCTTGCGTCATATATCTTTCTTACTATTCTCTTCTCAGCTTATCTTATTATTAATCTTATTAATCTTAGCTTCTAACAATAAAGATTTTCCACGCAGACGCCCGAGCGAGGTTTAATTACATTTAAATTTATAATCACCTTTCAATGGCAGTTTTTAGTGTAAACATGAAAATTTTAAATAATTTATGCATAGGAAATTTTCATCTCGTACGAATGTTATTAAACACTAATTATAAATATTTATTCAGACACATTATGCAGTTCTATTTGTATCAAGATTGATTCACCGAGAAGGCGGCCCGCCTGCATATCGCGAATTTCCTAACGGATCGGATGTATTCGGTAAGAATATGATAAATGCCTAATATACTAGTAACATTAGCCAATTCGCGATATGCTTGTTGGTCGTCAACCGTGGCCGGAATTGCAAAATTATCCTAGAAGACGTGCACGGCGTCTGATTATATGTGCTGCTTAGAAGCTTTTTGTAATTTAATCCATTGTAAAATTGTACATTGTATTTATATGCAATTAATTGCATCTCGTTTTACTATACATATAAAAAAATTTTTACTTCTTATATACATTGACATTGCTTTTACATTAAGTTTTACTCTTTATACATATATTTTATATGCTATCTAGTTGCATCTTGTTTTACCCTATATATATATATATATGGTACTCAAATATAATGTTATTTTAGATTGTTAACTTTGTTTTATTAACCATATATATATATATATATATATATTCAATCGAACTCGGTTATAACGAGTACGAAGGAACCAGCTAAATTTGCTCATTAATTACTCGTTATAACAAAAAATTAAAAGCAAGTCAAATACATATGAAAATATCTATAATTGTATGAACAAAAACATTTTAATGTAAATTACTACATTCAATCACATTATTTCTTAACAAAATTCAAAATACTGCTCAGTTTTAAAGTTTAAAACTTACTACACCAATTGTTTTTTTCTAAGAATTCACAAACCTGAAAGGAATCGTAAACAATAAGGAACCTCGTCGGCAGACGCTGCTTTCGATTTTATGATTTCTCAAGAATTAAGATTTTTAGACCGTGTAGTGTATTTTGTTAATTTGTTAACAATATTTTCGTACGTTATATCAGTGAATCGAGCTCACTATAACGGTGAAGAGTTGTGTGAAAACCAAAATAATAAGTATTTCCTTATAACCGTGCTCGATATAACCCAGTTGGACTGTATATATATTATCTAATTGCATCTTGTTTTCCTCTTTATACTTATATATTTTTATACATTAATCAATTAAACTTTATAATGTATTTATATGCTATCTAATCGCATCTTGATTTACTCTTTATATATATGTATTTGTACATTGAACACTACACTTTGTTTATTACTATACCGGAAAGGCACTGTCTGCTATAATACAGTAAAATACTAGTGTAGCAGGCAGGGTACCTAAATATGTGTCTTACTTTGCTGCAATGTTATCCGATTATAGCAATATAACGCACTGTTCTATGAATCAAAAAAATTAAATTATTATTATTATTATTCCATCTAATTTTTATTTAAACATATCTTCATCGTGATCTTATAAGAAAAGAAATTCACAAAAGGCATACGTATAGATAGAGACATAATAATCACATACATAGTTACGTGTCATATATCTTTATGAGGGGTGTATTTTATATTGATTTCTTAACATTTTATTTTTTATACAAATTACATCAATCAACTAAAAACATATACAACAAAAAAATAGTTAATTCATAATAAAAATACTACAGAACTATGTTCTGAAATTGTAACTTCACAAAAAAAATGAGTTTTCCTTATGCAAAAAATAATTCGTTACAATATCGAATATATGTTATCTGGAAATACTCTGTCCTGGGTAATTAGGAGAATTTTAGAATTATTCATTGTATTCTGTTTCGAATTATCCATTATTTTAACATGTTTACTATATATACGTTTATTAAATTATATTTAGCGTATTCTCGAAATCTAGCTAAAAACTAATATTCGTAGTCTAGAAGTCTCAACAATCGTGACATGCATTAGAAGATGTCTGAATGGATGTGAGGCGAGAGTTGTATGTCAGGTCATGACTGAAGTGTGTGAGTCAACTCTCTGTCTATCCCCTCGTGATGGTGAGATATTTAATCTAGTTAATTCATAATTAATTTTCTTAATAATAACATTCGATGGTTGTTACTTTACGAGTGCGACGATACAGGCGACATCTCGACCCGAACGTCTGGCTCCAGTCGACAGGAGTCGCGGCCAGTCTCGCCCCGGCACTCGATCCGACATTAGTACCTATCCGCCACCCTCGTTTCTTTTCACCGCCCAACTCCACAAATTTTTACACTCGTGTGCAGTATACACGAATGAAATAATACTCCTTGCATTCCGTATTTGTGGGGGTTCAAAAACAAAATCAATTCAAATAGAGAATGACATGTTTGAAAATGATTATTGATAACATGTCTAGAAAATTTGTTTGCATGTTTTAAAAGCATATCAATTTTGTAATCATTATTAAGGAGAATACATTATTATAGTGAAGATGTAATTATTCAGAACATAGGTATGTGATATTGTGGCGTCTGCTATCGGTTTACTCAAAGGTATTTCAGATTCCGTAAAAACATTGGAGATGGCTTTCAAATAATGGAACGATAGAGGTATTAATTTGAAAAGTGTAACATATAGGTTCGAAAATTTGTCGTCGCATGTACTGTCGCTGTAGCATAGTTGGCAATGCACCTTTCCCGGATTGGAAAAGAGATTCAGATTCGAGTCCCGGTAGCAAAACAACAAAATTTTTCGATAAAAATTGATTTTATATGTATTATATCTTTATAATTAATACGTTTAATTTAAAAATCGTTGTTCTTACTATAAAATCATTTACAAATACGATTATTTCAATTTTTTAAATTAGATGTATTAGCGGTTTTGTTTTTGAATTCTTCATTTACGGAAAATTCATAAGAATCTATTATTATCAAGTTTATAAATGCTTTTAATTAGTATTTTGTTCAGAAATATTCCACCATGTTTGTATTGTTTCCAGTAAACGTATATTTACTCATTCACGCCGTCCTTCTCTGGCGTGAAACACAATCGAATTGGAAACGAATAACGACTGCTTCACCTTGATAACTAAATTAATGTATGCACATTTGTATACGAAACTTGAATTGATAAGAATTGATGCAAGTCTCGTAATTTAAAAAAAATAAGTATTTATTGGTGCCTGCCCTATTCGCGATTGCACGTTACTTAGGTGGCCGTGCATTCGATTGCGCACGCCGGGGAAATATTATTATTTTACTTGCAACACTTGTATTTTTGTAATTAAGCATCTTCATTAAAGGCCGGAAGATGGCTCGCTACGTCAGAAGGCCTTGTGTCGAGTTTCACCGTGTGCAAGTCCCACCGTGTTATCTCACTTTCCATACCTTCCGTTGCGTTCGATTCTCTGTACAATGCGCAGTTGTATTGTTGTGGTCATGATTATGATAATTAAAAAGAGCATTACGTAATTTTACTTAAATATATTTTGTGATTTGTTAAATGTTGTTTTGAGTCTTCTGGCGTTTATTTGCACATACTGGTGACGCGCACTTTCGAAATGGGCCGAAGTACCTGTTGTATTTGTACATTTGAAGTTAATTTCGGTAATGATGACGAGGAAACTGTCTCTCTGACCTTCGGATGTCTCCGTTTCTTTAAAATTACATTAAAATAATTTCTGTTTTTTTATCAGTCCAGCTCGCTATATTATTTCTTGCCAGTAATATTTGCGCAAATATTCTTACAGATTGATTCACCCAACTTGGATATTAAATTTTAGACTGAATATAGTGAAAATGAGTCTCTTAGACGTATATGTGATACATCCATTTATGATAGAGTGAAGAATGAAGAAATAAAGAGATAATGTAAGTAAAGCAGAGCCTAGTGAGTAAGATTAAATCAGGATCATTAGGTGGTTTGAGAAGAAAAAAAAAAAAATATTTAGACATAAATTTGTACAGCTGCAAAAAAAGAGAGTTTGTAACATATTTTACACATATTTTAAATGAATTGCCCACCTAGGCAAGCCTGTTTTAGGGCAATTTGGTAAACAAATACATTTTACAAAACCAAAACTTATTGAAGGCAAAACACAATAAGATCGAATACATAACATATAACGTGAAAATATAAAAAAAAAAATATTTAAAAAATATAAAAAAGAGTATTAAAAAAAGAGGGAAAAAAATACCAATGTGCAATACAATATGTAATGTAAGTACATATAAGGTAGATGGAAATATGCAAGACCAAAACACACAAAATTAGTTATAAGAATTATTTCATTAATAAAATACTCTCTATCTGCTCTTCTTAATTACAACAACCAATTTGAAATATCCCTTTTAAAAGCCCTAATATCAGTTAAAGTTCTAATTTTATTTCCAATTTGATTGTATATTCTGAGAGCTTAAAAGGTAAATAATCTTTGACCAAAAGTAGTTTTCATTCTTGGAACTATTTTAAGCTTATTTGCTCTTGTGGGATAATACTTTCAGTCTTCACAGATGGAGCGCTTTTTTTCCTTTGAAAGATAGTTAGTATATTCAGCACATATAATTGTCTTATATCCAAAACCTGAAATTCCCTAAAAAGTGGCTCTGAAGGATACAAAAAGTCACGGCGGTGTATTACTCTGAGTATAGCCTTCTGAGCAATGCTTACTTGATATATATGTACATCTGGTATATATGCACGAATGAAAATATATATTACACGAATGTTGATGACACTAGAAATATGGGACGTCCGTGGAAGACTTGGCACGACCAGGTAAATCAGATAATTGAGATGGTTCTGTAGAATCCAATTGACGAGCTTCTATGAGAAGATGTATGAATACGGATGAGGCGAGAATTATGTGCCATTAGCACTCTACCCTCTCCGCCATCCCCCGCGAGGAAACGGCGTGATGGCAAGTTAGTTAATTAGTAATAAACAAATAATCTACATATTTATCAACTGGTTGTACTACCGAATCAGAATACTCAAATAATCCAGTAAAACAATCAGCTTTGCTGGAGATGGGCATTCGTCTCCAAATTACTTCGTCTCTCATTTCCAATTATTCACCAGGTCCTCGGTATCCTTCACACTTTCTCCCCAGCGGAGCATTGGTCTTCCAATCAGTTTTTCATCGAGTATCCTTTTTGAGAATCGTTCATAATGCATCTATTAATCTATTACAGGGGGTCCTGCCCATCTCGGTTCGAGTATTTTTTACGTGTGTTGGCTTCTTGTACAGACTGTGAAGTTCACCATTGTGCCCGATTCTATCTGTGTATACATATAGATATACCACAAATAATGACCCCTCTCTGCTGCGCGCGCGCAATCCTCTAGAGCATAGTGCGAACCTGAAATATTGTCAGGGCATTACGTCTGTCATTTATAATCTAATCTTTCTTCTTCTTCTTTTATTAAACAGGCAATCCACCGTTCAAGAGTGATTTGTGCCATTAAACAAGTTAAAGCAGTACAACAATATTATAGAATAATAAGTTAATACCATTGACGTTAAAGAAATCTGCTATTATATAGCTTAAATGTCGCGAGTTAAGGGAAAGAAGATGACACAAGTTAACCGGGAGTTGAAAATTACCATTGACAAGATTATTGTAAAAAAAACCCTGCGATCCGCAATGGACAGGCAAAAAAGACATGGTCAAGGGTTTTCTCCTCAGCACCACACCCATACATTGGGGAGTCTATTAAGTTCAATCTGATTATAATCTAATCAATAAATAAAAAATATCCAATAAACGTCTTCTTAATTATCGGAATAATTAACACACGCCTAACTATTAATAATATTTACGGAGGTGAATGCTCGATACATACATTAATTGATGTTATTTTTATACCTTATGATCTATCAAATAAAACTATCTGCTATTAATATTAATAATACAAAATTTATAACATTAAAAAATTGAAGTTGAAAAGTGAGGATGTTTACTTTGCTTTGCATTAGTAGGTATTCCCGTCATAGATGGGTGCAAGTTTTTCCTTTCAAAGTTATCCATCAGCTCGGCACTCTTCACCGATGCACTCCAAATTTTACAGTACACCACAATATAGATAATTGTTTTGTATTTACAAGCAAAAAAGCTGTGCATTACTAAAAATTTTGGGTAACAAATATAAATTAAATAATTGGATTAACATAAACGAAAACATTATTTTACAGTTAGCGCCGTCTGTATACCAGTAGAGACTTTAATTGGTTAGTTCTAAAATTACCACGACAACTCACCGCTGTACTCATGGCGCTCTTTTGTATTCGCCAACTCGAGCTTTTTACATTACTCTATTCTGTCTTTAGGCTAGTGAATTATTCAAGTCATATAAATGGCTATTTACTGAATTGAAAATTACTTTCGGTTGATCCGTTTTGTATGGAGTCGTTACTTATGCTGATTTTAACAGAATAACATTAGAAAGGCTTACTTACAACTGCGTGCAAATCATGGAAGTGTCTACTTCCTCTTTTGCTAATTCGCAAATTTTCATTATCTTAATGTTTTTAACGTGTTGATTTCATGATTGTTCTTTAAATTTAGTGCATGGATTGGTTTCTTATTTTGGAAAAAAAAAGCGATTGGCAGAACTATTTCCTACGTTAACCTTTAATAAAAATAATTGTTACCTGTAGTATTTACGTTAAAACTTAAACATTAAAAACACTATTAAACGATGGATTTATTTTGTCTAAAGACGTTGGTTAAACGATAGTACATATATTATATATGATTGTATAATATCATTGGTAACAGCATAACCTAAATCTATATCTACCGCACGCCACTGCTATTTACATAGTTGTATTAATTTTTCTGCATTTCAGAAGCGGTGGTAAAAGAGGCATTTTTATTAAGTTTTTTTTTCAGAGGAACACTCAGAGGTACTGGCCAGAATGATAAGTCAGTCACGCACTGTTGCAAAAAAATGTTGTTATTGTTATCAATTCGCTTAAATTTTCCTCAACCATCCCTCCTACCCGGCGCTGAGTCACGGCGACCAGCGCCGGCAAGGTTATCGGCGGCAGAGCGCGCGTCCGTCGCCCCTACGCGGCGAGCAGCACTTTTCCAGTTGTTAGGTAATAATTGCCGTTTCCACTCGTCTATCGGGCCGCCGCGCTCCATCTTCGTCTCGGTCTAGTTTGCACGCCCCATCCGCGCCTGTTTCACTTTTGATTTTCTGGTCCCCTTCCGACGGCCGCGACGGGGCGCTTCTGTTGTTTACTTTTTTGCCGAGCTCGCCGCGAATGGGCGGGAAATGCGAGCTGTCAGATCTGCGAGTGGCGCGATTTTTCTATGGTTGTGTCGCATCACTGTCCCGCGCCTTGCGACGCCCGACGCGCGTGGAAGTGAGAGTTTGCGGTTTCATTTCGTTCGCGTTCAACATTACCTGTCTAGTGTTAATCCGCTTCTATGGCATGCGAAGAACAGTTTCGGGAAGTAAATTATTATTACGCATGTTGACAAAAAAAACACTAAAATTAATAATAATAATAACAATAAACATTTTCGACTGAATATGTGCGATATTGGATAAATATTTATCTTCTTTGGATCAATCTGGACATGATCATGGTTTGGAAAGGTAGATTTTTATTTTTTAAATATTTAATTACTGTACAATATTTCATATCGCACAAGTAGGCACCTATCTAACGTTGAAACATTTTATAGCTGACGAGATAAGCGTTAGTATTGTACTTGGAGGTTCATTATAATGTTAACGTTAGACTATGCGAGCTTTGTTAGATAGCATTTGTTTATTGATGTCGTTACATAATGTACTCGTTATGTCGTTGTTACAAACCTTAGATAACTGCGCCAGTGTACCTGAATAATTATTGTTTCTACAAGGTGGTTTACACTGCTTCCTAAAGCAATACGGCACTAGGTAGTTGTACAATTAAATTGTGAATATTACATTTTTCTGGTAATTCAGGGTTGCCAATTTGTTATAAAAATCGTTATTTTAAATTTCCGAAAACTAAGTTATTATATCTATTTAAATTTGAATTGTTGCTTTCTTGAAACGAGGTTTCGCGTAAAACGTTTCATTAATTTTAGAATTGCTGTTTTTAAGTTGTGCCGATTAAAACGTCCCTTTCAATCTACACATTCCAACTAGTGATGGTAAACCGTTACGTGACTGTGATTGTGTCGATGATTGGTAATTGAGATTTAACGATGATTGGTAACTAAGATTTAACTGTCGGAAGGTTACTTTTTAGTGTAATTGTTCGAAGAATTACGTTAATCAGTTATCAATCATCGTTATAATCTAACACAATCACAGTCAAAATAACGGTTTAAATAACGATTTTATCGTCACTAATTCCAACCCACACCGTTGCGACTGCGCGGCCATTCGGCTCACGAAATACCAAAACTCCCAAAACTTTTTTATTTCTACACTTTACAAAAAGTTATCGAATCGATTTCAAGAATTTAAGTGTGTTATGATTAGACTCTAAACTTTTATAATTGATTTTTACGTCACATGTTCACATGTTTGAAACTTTGTGTCAAAATACTTTATAGGAGTTCGGCAGCTAATAAAGTATATTGATTATTTTATATGTATGCTGAAAAGTAGACTCGCGGGGCGCCCCCAAAAAAACTGTTTATAAATTGACCATTGATCATTTGCCAGCCACGTCAAAATATATACTTATATGCATTTAGTAACTATTCATGTATAAATGTATTACGTATATATATATATATATATATATACGTATACATTGTAAAGACACGAGTACACCTTTTGTGTTAGCTAATTTACACATCGGGTGACAGTGGTCATGGTCAAATATTTTAAATAATGATTCGTTATTTGACTTGAATCAAATATGTCTGTCGATATTTCTGTTGTCGGCTTACAAAATTGTACATTTTTACTGCAATCGGCTTTCATCAAGTATGTCTGTCGATATTTCTGTTGTCGGTTTACAAAATTGTACATTTTTACTGCAATCGGCTTTCATCCAGTTTATTTTGCGGATTATATTTATTTATATGTTTAAACGGTACGATTGTAAAAAAAAAACACAAATAAATTAAATATGATATATAATCGAAAAATATTGTTGTTGCGCGCCACCGGGATAAATTGATTTTATATGTATATCTTTCTAATTAATATATTTAATTCATATTTAAAATATCACAGACCGTCTGTTCTGAATAATTACAACTTCACAATGAGAATGTGTTCTCCTGAACACAAATAAATATTTATAAAGAAAATTGTATACAGTAAAATGAGAATTAATAAAAGTTAGCAAATGCCTTACATTTTACTAAAATAATATTAAAAAATTATTTTTAATTAATCATGTTTTGTGTTCTGTATAATGGAGAATTAAACTGAGCGACCATGTGAAAGTTTGTCCAGTGTCTGCACCTTTCCCTCGCATCCCATCCCTGTCAATACACGTGTGCAGTGTTTAGCCCGACTTCCGTTGCAACCTGATCGTCGTCAGCCCCTCGCACGTGCTACTCTCACACTGCTCACCGCTCACCGTTCACGACTCTCAATCATTCCACCGTGTGGACGCAATTTTTTACTTTTGTACACAGAACATTGCGTTTTCTTCATGTGCCATCTTCTATCGAAGGTTGGCGTCCGAGTTTCAGTCAAATACATATTTTTGCTCCGCGTCTACCTCAACCCTAATTTCATCCTCTTTACCCTTTCTTCCCCCAGTACCACTCTTTTCTTCCGACTTTCACCAATAATTTAATATTTACCTTCTTTTATTACGTGTATATCGATAAATATAAAATTCATTCATTTTTAATTGATAATGCTTTCAATAGCTTGTTGGTCTAGTTGTTAAGACGTTTGCCTAGTGATCTAGTGATCAGGGTTTCGCGCCTCGTTCCAGGAGACCAACATATTTTTATAAATAATTTTATAAATACCAATTTAATTAGTTATTCTTAATTATCGATGGACTAAGCTGTTATTGTGCGATTTGTGTTCGTTTGTAACAATTGTCAGTAACTGATTATTCATATTTCGGTGAACAATCACAGGTACGCTAGAAACTAAACGCAACTAAATCCCAGTTACTAATCATAGTTAAAATCCACTCAATCACAATAAGTAACTTGTTGATCTAGTGCTATTTTCATAGTACAAGCGTTTAGCTCAGTTTGAAAATACGTAAGCATATTGGTGTGACATGTATTGCGTGTACGCATCTTTATATAAGAAAATATATAAACTAATCAATTTAGAAAGATACACAGAAAAAATGTATCTATCGAAAAAATATTTATCGGGATTCGAACCTGGACATCTTCCTATCCAGTGAAGCGCGTTCTTCGATTTCGCTATAGCAACCGAATATATTATCGACAAATTTAGAACTTATATTCTGTAATATTTCAAATTAATCCATCATCTATTATTCCATTTTTAAAAACAATCCACTTTATATTACGGAAAATCTCAAATACCTTTGAGTAAAACCCGATAATCATTGAGCATTTGTAATTTGTTTCAGTACTACAACAACGTTCATACCAATTATAATAAGTTATATATAACGTATCGGAAATCAGGAAAGATATATGTTATTACTATAAATTATATTATATCGACATTTTAAAAATAATTTCACCTCATGTGAATATGTATTTAAAAAAAAATAGCGTTTGGTTAAAAGTCAAATAATATAATTGAATTAATTTTAGCGTTTAAAGCGTTTCAATATTATTTCAATTAAATTTGACGATCTAGTGGTTAAGATATTCATAATTATACAAAATTATTTGTTTAATCCACTATTTATTAATTATTGTACATGTTTCGATACCTATGGTATCTCCCTTAGGTAAAAATGTATACTTAAATTAAAAAATACAAGAATAAATAAAAACAAAACTATAAAATGGTGAATAAGTAAGAACTAATATGAAAACAAAATTTCAAATGTGACTATTTGCAAAGAGGTTTTGGTTATTTATAATATTAACACTTTTTCTTATTTCTAAAATTTTAAATTTATCCAACTGTAAACCCCTAGTATTTGTATGTAAAATTTCTAAACCCTCATTAATGATATCAAAGGAATGGTTTGTTTCCAAAAGGTGATTGAAGAGTTCTGAATAATTATTGTTATTTAGGCACCTGATACATGTAGAATAATTAATAAATAGTGCTTTAAACAAAGTATTTTGTATAATTATTAATATAAAATGAGGCCGCAAAGTTATTTTGCTAATATTGAAGAAGTGGTGGCCGACCACCTTCGTTTCAGGATACCAGCAAGCTAGTACTATTTTCGCAGCACAAGCGTTTAGATTAGATAAAAAATAGTAAGAATATTGTCGTGACGTGTGTTTCATATATGCATCTCTATTTAAAAAAAATAAAAATTACCATATTTATTATTATACCTGTACAAGTATCTAGTCATCCATATTTTATACCGTTTTATAAATAGATATACTAGATATATTGAATTTATTACCACTTAGCAGACTGATTTATTTGAGTGCATTACATCACTTTCCGATAGATATATTCATTCCTAATCTTTCTCTCTTACGTGTATCAATTAAATGTCCTATCATAAAAACAAGTTTATATATATCATTATCAGGGGCGTGCATTGCATACAAGCACAAAGTTGTGCATTACTAAAAATTCTGGGAAACAAAAATAAATGAAATATTCTTTATATTGTGGAAAGACCCTATAAAATTCTAGCCGTTATTACCCGAATTAGCGTAACCTTGTCTATGACGTAACCCACGTCTAGCCGTGGGTTATTTACGAACCATTTATAACAACTTCATGTGCATTCTGCTCCGCGATTTGCTAGCACTTAGGTCTTGAATGAGAGAATAATTGTACTATACTAAATATTTTTTTTATTTTTTTTGAATCTGTCGGCATCTTGACGTCTGCGGATATTCTGCATTTTTCAAACAATTTGTGCTTAAGGCTGCCGTTTTCGAAAGGGATTAATCCTTACTGAATACTCCATAGAATGACATTTCTACTTTTAACATTTTTTACTTGACAGACTAAACGTTTTATGTTCTTAGTGCATTCCAACCTATTTATTATAATTATTATTTATTTTCTGTCAAGCGAGCAAATTTGCATTTTTCAGGATATTAAGTTAGATTATTACCAATATTAAATTAAATATCAAAATACAATTATTTCTGTTATGAGTTTCGGCTATGCTAATTTGTTAAGCTAGTTAATTAAATAAATGTTTTTGAATACTGTTAATGAAACATTTAAAATCCGTTGTCGGAAGGAGAATTCGTAGAAAATATTGTAAGCGTTATCGAAAATAGAGTATGATACCGAGCATTAAAAAAACTTGCATATTTTAAAGTAATAAATGTATAATTATAGCCTATTTTCAAATTGGTACAATTAATTGTTCTTAAATTTATTTATTTTTATTGTATACGTAGTTAGCATCGTCGGTAACAGCATAACCTAAGATCGTGCCTACTGTACGCCACTGATCACTATAGTATCCAGTTTGAATAGCATATTTGTGCAATATATGTGTAAATACAGAACTTATACCATCTATTTTTTTTTTAAATAATTAACTTCTCATTAATATTCGACATTTAATTGAAAGGATTGCTACATTTTTAATTAACATAATAAATAAGCTCACCCGTTTATAGTATACTCCGAGTAAGTTTCCAATCCCAAGGTTACAATAGCAATGTTCATTTTATTTCACGTTATTTGTCGACAGCTTTACCAGGCGCCGTCAAACAGTGGCGCGTGACGATACAATTAACACGCACACTAGCCACTGTTCAACTCCACGACGTACATAACTAATGCCTGAAAGGTGAATAATTAAATAATAAAATCAAATTGAATCTTTAAGATTAAGAATCAAGTTTTAATTAGATTTTTTAACTATTCATTAATTTATTGCCAGTTTTAAACATTTTTGTTTAGGGTAATTTAAAATATTTAGAAATTATATTTACTTTTCAAAAATGATGACATATTTAGTAGAAATATGTATTGTTATCTTTTTTTTGCTATTTACAGTTGAACTCTGAATTAGTTGACAATGACTGATATAAACATTTCTCATTTAAATGTATATGCTCAATCAGTGGCGTAATCAGGATTACGGCGGAGACGGGTCGAACGAATGTTTAGTGCAAATTCAATCATATTAAGTAGGTGATTATAAATATTAATTTAAATAATAAATACAGTTTTATTTTCATTTTATTAGCTTTCGAATTACTTTGGACGTGAATACATTAATCTCTTCTTTATATTCATATATGCGATTATGTTGTGGAAGATCAATTTTTAATAAGATTTCAAAAGTGGCACATGATGGTATTTACTCTTTTTTTTTTTTTTGGAGGTTGTCAGAGACCCTCGGGTGCCGTTTGGCGCTCTGGGTGTGCCATTTCACTTAATCAACAGTTTACATAAAAATGTAATTTATAACAACTCATAAATTACAATTTAAATATTATTATCAGATACTAAATATTATAACGTATATGTATGTATTTGCTTTTGGCTTGATTGATATTTCAGTTGCTACTCAATTCACAAGTATTCCTGACAAATCTTTTTTTTATTAAACCATCCGTTTAATTTAAGATAACACATTCTTTTGACAGCTCTGGTTAAACTTATTTATTTACACTTAGTTACTTTTTAAAACATCATTTTAATTCACAGAATTTACATTCAACAGCGTTGTTTGTATGCTGATTTATAATAATAATAATTATTATTATTTGAACATGCTATAAAGAAATATACTTTCATGTAATTTTGTTCCGATAATAATCCATTATTTAATACTGATAAATAAACGTGGGTTAGTACATTACATTAAAATATACTTTTTTTTTTTTTGAAATATAATTCTTCATATTGTGTGCGACCGAAATTCTCAACCCTTTGTTGCGCTTTCCTTCGAGGGATGTTAGGTGGAAGGGTGTAACGTGCACTGGTTAATCCCTTATAAATCTTATTGTGCGTTCTACAAATTGTTCTTTTGTGACGAGGCGTCAGTACACGAGAGTAATCCTTTCATCTCAACAATGAATACCTCTTCGTTATCTGACGATGCGTTTCAAATCGAGTTTTCGTATAGTTTTTACAGCAATAGAGGTTTCGCGTATAAATCGGCAAAATCCCTTTGGCAAAAAGTGCATTTATGGCAGTTTTTCAAGCTCTTTCTGGCGTTGCAAAAAGATTCGAATATCGCGTTTCGGCCACCGCTTTGGCGGTATTTTTCTTCTCCGATTTACCGCCAATTGTGTCTTTAAATTTGGGTCACACGGCGAGCTAATGAATCAAATACCCACTGGGTTTTTTTGCCATGCAATTAGGCAGGGGCGTGCACTCTATATAATGAAAAAAGCTGTGCATGACTGTAATTTCTGCGAAATAAATCTAAATTCAATATTTATTTCATATATTATGTATTTAGTAAGGGCGTGCACTGCATACAAGCAAAAATGCTGTTCATTACTCAAAATTTTAGGAAACAAATATAAATTAAATAATCCATATGTTATAATTACGCTAGCGCCCACCGTATATCAGTAGAATCATTAGTTGCGCAGTTCTGGATGTTACCGCGCGACGCCACCGGAGCGACATAGTCCTCTTCTGGGTTATTCTTCGTTTATTGCTACTACGATTGCTAGCCACTGTTTTAATCTATCGTTCTATTCAAGTCATTTAGTTGCTACCTACTAAATTGAAAGTTTCACTCGGCAGAGTCAGAAATAAATCAGTTGATCCATGTTGTACAGAATGACATTTGATCTTGGCTTAGAGCTGATAGAAGCATCAACTTCCTTATTTACTAATTCACAAATTTTATTACCTTACTAAACGTGTTGTTTTCATGGTTGTTCTTTGGGTTCGAGGATAATGCATTTTTATTGTGATGGATTTATTTTGTTTAAAGACGTTGGTTAAACGAAAGTTCATAAACTTATCTGCAATATAGTTATATATAATATCATAGTAACAGCATAACCTAAGTCTATACCTACCGCAAGCCGCTGGCATTTAATATGCAAATCCACGCGCAAATAATTCATTCGACTAGAGCCGTCTAGCGTAAGAATTCAGAAATGACATATACTAACAAAATATAACTAAATGTGTTTCTTCGCAAAATCTGCCCTATTCGTATACGAACTAAACGCAAGTCTCGCGCTGCGCGGTATTCTGATTACACGTCTTCGCTTGATCAAACGTGTTGCAAAAAACCTCGCAAATGTGTATGTTGAAGGGGACTTTAAATTAATGTGTTCTTGAACACTTTAAACATGGTGTGATTTTATATTACAAAATATTTTAAGTTGAAGAATTTTCAAAAAATTCGCACATGTATACTTTTACAAAGTAAGAATAAAAAAGATCACTTATTGAGTATTTTACTGAGTAAGATTAAGAAAGGATCACTTAGGTGGTTTGGTCATATAGATCGAATGAATGAGTAGAGAATGGTAAGAAATATATATGACGCATGATTTATAAGCCACAATAACCGGCGAGATTGTATGACAAGATGTATGAATGTGGACGAGGCGAAAATTGTGCGTCAGGACAGAGGAGTGTGGCGCTGTATACTCTCTGCCTACCCTCGCTGGGAAACGGCGTGATGGTAATCAAGTAAGTACTTTTACAAATACACATGTGTTTCTTTCAGAACGTCTGGTATGAAAAGAAGAGCAAAAAAAGATGTACATATTTTTAAAAAAGTTCACACATATATATAAATATAAACAAAATATAAATTCTACATTTTAGTCACGGCCATTATTGTATATGTAGCTATTCTTAGTCGTTGCCATTCTCTGGTCAGCTTTCCATGAGAGCGCCGCTTGCACTAGAGAGTCGCTGCTGAGCTCCGGCCGCAGCTTTACGCCTGCAACTCGATGTCTTCATGTATACGGCCTTCGGCATACATTATAGATGCCCTACAATAACGCGCCAATCCGAACAGTATCCTGTATGAGTTATTGTACTGAATTCAGAGACGGTCGTACGTCACTTTCTTGTATTTCGAACAGAGCTCGCATATATAGGCTTTTAAAACATCGATATTAGCAGCATAACCTAAGTCCATACCTAGTGCGCGCCACTGTAATTAGGTAACTGCAAAACAACGATCTTATTATTTTGTTATTCAATGTGAAATAATAACAGCTTCTTAAATATACTCGTAAGTGCTTTTTAAAAAAACAGCAGCATGGGTCCTTACGTATTCATCAATATCATGTTCAAACTGCACAGGCAACAAACATATTTACAGTACGGTTTTTAGATATATTTAAAACTTTCATCCCCCGTCCGCAGTTTTTGTGTTTTGGCTATCTCTAGTGAGGCCATCTGTCTTCAGTTTGACATGTTTAAGTTGTTTAACAATTAAGCACGCCGCTCACAAGAAAATTTTTGCCTACGGCAATATCTGTTAAATCTTACTCGTATATCGGGTTCACATCTTAAGTATACGTAAATATTTAGAGTTTAACGGAGATTTACGATTGTCGTCAAGCTTTAGAACGCGATGAGTTTTCTTTTGTATGCTGTCTTGTGATTTGTATCGCGCTGAATTCTTAAAGTTCGTAAGATAAAAACGTAGTACATTCAATGTATTATTAGAGATTTCTACCGCTAATAATAAATACGTCACTGTATTACCTTAAATAAATTAGATGAATCATTTAGAAAGATATTCAGAAAAATCTATAATTTTAAAAATCCGAATGCGTTATCGATTACGCCACGGGAAGTTTCTCTTAATTTATAGTGAGACATGAATTATTTCTCATTAAAATAATTACTTTATTTCACAAGAATATATATTTATATATAGTTGAACTCGGTTATAATGAGTAAATACTTATTATTTTTGATTCAGCCCTGTTTTCATACAACTCTTCACTGTTATAGCGAGCTCGATTCACTGATATAACGTACAAAAATATTGTTAACAAGTAAACAAAATACACTACACCATATTCTTGAGAAGTCATAAAATCGAAAGCAGCGTCCGCCGACGAGGTTCCTTATTGTTTACGATTCCTTTCAGGTTTGTGAATTCTTAGAAATAAACAATGGGAATAGTAAGTTTTAAACTTTAAAACGGAACAGTATTTTGAATTTTGTTAAGAAATAATGTGATTGAATGTAGTAATTTACTATAAAATGTTTTTGTTCATACAATTATAGATATTTTCATATGTATTTGACTTGCTTTTAATGTTATTGGATATCAAATATTTTTTTGTTATAACGAGTAACGATTATAATGAGCAAATTTAACTGGTTCCTTCGTACTCGTCATAACCGTGTTCGACTGTATATTTTTTTTAAATAGACACATCAATATTTTTACTATATTTTCAAACTAAGCTAAACGCTTGGGCTATGAAAATAGTACTAATTTGAAGGCATCCTGGAACGAGGCTCGAATCCCTCCCCCCAACCACAAGATCACTAGGCAAGTATCGTAACCACTAGACCACAAGCACGGCGAAATATCAGCAGATCAGTGCAGTAGAGATTTTTTCATGCTAAAATATAAGCAAGCGTGTAAGTAATTCGATGACGACGCGGCCGACAGATAATCCGAATAGTATTCAAATATAGAACGATGTGCGGTGAGCGGTATCCTTGTAACTGTTGTTTATTATCAGATGTCGGCCTAGTCAATAGAACATTGAGTCACAAAATCATAAACATTAAATAATTTCGTGATGACGTGGCGGCCGGTACATTATTTTGTCCTAAGATACGAAATCTGTTTATTTTTCATTGAAAATACTTCGTATTTTGCCGGGAACATTATTTCCTGTTAAACGTTTTCATGTTAACCGTGTTCCACCATATAATTAATAATACGTAACAAGTTTTAAAAATCTTCGTGCGATATTTTTAAGCTTTCGTACTAATTTATATTCGTTGTATTGAGAGAAGTGCGTTTATTACCCACAGCATCCGTTGGTTCGATGATTTGAAATCATTTAAAGCTCCGTAAATTAAATCTCATAATTGATAACTCTCGTAATGTCTGAAACAACAATATTTGCAGGCGTCTCGCTTTCATATAATATCAGTGTTTATTTTAATATGTATACATTGAAAAATTAATTTTTATACACTAAATAAAATCATACTACACAATTCTGGGTCTTGTTTCACGCGAACGCACGTATTACAATAATTAAATATGTGTTCACTATATGGTAACCTTCAGTGATTATAATGTATATTGAAATGTTATATGGCCAGTTGATTTAATTATGTTTACTGGTAACTGAGTTTCTCACAGCACGATAACAATGTAGTTATTTGCAGGGCTGCATAACTTAATCAAATAACTTCTAAATGTACATTATATTAACGTATTTTAGCAGATCTCTGTATATTAGTATTCACTGTATTATTTGAGCGAAAACGTAACATTAGAGGAGAAATTAAACCGTGTATATTATTTAGCAATATTTGAATAAGTCCAAGAACACATAATTATTTTTTATATTATTTCCATTTATATAAGAATATATTTTTTTAATATAACAGTACATTTTTAATTAACAAATATTTCTTCAGTTCAGGTATGCTCCTGCAACGAAATTCAACTTGTTACCAAGCCGATGCATCCGCGATAGTGGCGAGTTAATAGCATAATTATTTCTATGTGTACCTACAAACTACTGAATTTTCATCTACATAGGCACTGTTATTAAACAAATAATAGATATCTCAAACGGACGAAGCTATTTTTTATTATATTTAATAGAAAATATATAGAAGTATACGTAATTACAGGGCGTACGTCCTGTAATTCGGCTGGCTTAAGTGATCACTTTACATAAATATAACGTTCACCATTCTCACCCATCAATATCCGTATCTATAAAATTTTTGAAAGTTGTATATATGTTAATATGTGGATTCGCTTTGAGTACCACTACACTATCGCCGTCTATGGACTAAATTTGTTAATTAATTTCCCTGAAACAGCATACATATGTACATGTCACAATGAGAATTTAATTATTTTTTTGAAATTATTTAAAGCAATATTCTTTATCTGTAAATTGTTTTTAACACATCATACTAGAATACGCGTGAAAAATCAATATTTTTCATTTTTATATATTTTCTTATTTTGACCAGTATTATGTTTAGTATATTTTTTTTTTAAATAAAGTTTTACTACTCTCTTCAGGGTGATAAAAAAAAACAATTCTAGTAAAAATGAAATCGATTAGGATGATGAAAGTTAATGATCTGAAATTATTGTAAACATTAAATAAAAGGTTTTATCTTTATTCTTGATTTTTTTCATACTTAAAAAAAGTGGTATCAAGTGCCAAACGTGACGCTTTATATTTTTTTGTTCATATTTCATATCAGGATACTCACATTCGTTTTGACGATGATTTTTTTTATTGTTTACGAAGACAGCCTCCATCGCAATTAATTTTATGGCGACATGGCACCCCATCGGAGTGCCGATTTATTTCGGAACTAGTTAGCTCTCATTTGTGCCGGTGTTCCGGCGTTGGCAGGGCGAAACCGAACACCGGCGAGCACACTAAACCGACCGCGTAATCATTTCAGATGCATTTTTCAATTAAGTAAACATGTATTCAATTTGTTTCTAATTAACGCCAATATGGCAACCGCTGGTCGTGCGCGAGTGTTGGTGGACGCGCGCGGCCGTGTGCGTGCGCGCGATATCTTGGGCGGCGGTCCTTATCGCGGTGGCCAATACCACCGCTTCCTGTGCTCCCCCCCCCCTCCCCCCTCCCCGCCCGCCGCCCGCGCGCTGCTTCGCTCGCTGTAATGTTGCCAATCAGCGAAATTCTATCAATGGCGTACTACGTACACGTACAATATATTACAAACACAGATTGCCCAGGCACTATTTCCTGCGGCGAAGTAACGCGTTCGATCCTCCAGACTGAGACGCACACAGAAGCGGACAACGTCGACTTAACTCTCCAATTTATGATCTGTAAAAACAATAAAACAATATATTTTTAAGTTTAGTAGTTATTTATTTTAGTTTAAATATTTAAGGATTATGCTAGAATAAGGCGGCACTGTACATAAAGTGTCGCGCCTAATTAATTTGAAATACTTAAATTCCAGTAAATTGTTTAGAGGGTTTTTTATCAGAATTTTTTACCCTTCCAATTCATGTATTAATATAAAACACATATGATGTTTGTTATAATAAGGTAGTTAGAAAAAGTGTCAAAGTGATTAGCGCTGATGCACTTGTAGTAGTAGATTTGGCGGTCTAGCCGCATGTAGAGTACTCAGAGTATCGTAGACTCTAAGGAATTGGAAAAAAAAAAAAAAAGTACATTATATTATATTATACATACGGTAATGTGGGAAATGTCCAACATGTATATGATACTTATTCTAAAATGTCGGATAAATGTTACTCATTAAAAGTGCACGCAATCTTCTCAAGTGTTATATATACCGTCGTCGTATGCTTATTTGGCTATTCGGTGCAACAAATAGTAATTCAACGGCATAGATGCGTCCTAATATAGGAGACCATCAAGTTAGTACTATTTTCGTAGCACGAGCGGTTCAGCTTAGTTTCAAAATGGAAAATTTAAGAAATTATAAATTACGAAATCATCAGTCGCGCTTTCATTAATACGACTGCAAAACGAAAGTTATTTGGGGTTAGGTAAATACATTATCCTTAACACTCTTAAAGATATGCATACATTACACATTAATATTACTCGGTATTAATAGATAAACGACAAACCGCCACAATCACAACGTGGATACGATACATCTTATACGATTACCGTTATTATTCTTCTTCTTCTCTTCGTCTTTCAACTCCTCATTCATTCCACTACTGACCTGATGCGACCCATCAAAGCGGCGATGCCCATTCGCAGCACATCACTTCAGAGCTCTCGGAGATCGCAAAATGAGATTATGGATATCATTTCTTTCATCGCTACTATTTACCGCTTTGAATAATAGAGAAAAACTGTAATAATAATAATAAAATATTTCATGTAGTGATGCCAACCTAGTTCTTAATTCTTTGTCTATAACAATGCTTCCCAACCCTTTGCACATCATGGCACACTATTAACATTATACAAATATGAAAAATACTTAAACATATAACATAAAATAAGCCCCTTTTTCAAATTTCTTAAATTAACGTATCTTGCATATTTCACATGATTAAAAATAACCATATGTAATTTTTTGTATTAAAAGTTTTTCTTAATAGAATTATGTAATATGCAGGTGTAACCGATATATTCTACGATATTTTATAGCTTTTTCTTTCGGGTTGGTTTGAAATCACCACTAACATGAGATTCATATGCAGCAGCAGATTTTACTGTATTAATCCTGATTAAATAGTCTTACTAATTTTTGTGTTTTATTTTTTATTAAATCTTTGTAAATTTCTTGATACGTGACATGTTTGATTTTAAAAACTGCTTCAAAGTGAAACCGCTTAAAACGAATACCGCGTAAATCGGGGGACAGGTATATTTATTTGTTTATTTTATCTAGCAGTAAAAAAAAAACAATTTAATTAGAGCAGAATAGTCTAGTGAGTAGACGCTTGATTTTTACTGTACGTAACAATGTCTTGTTGCACACTTCCTAAGCGCTCGCGGCACACCGATTGGGAACCACTGATCTATATTGTATTTATTTTATATGTGTATTATTATTGTTTACAATGGATATAAGTTATGTTTCTGAAATTCATAAACTAGTACATAATTTATATTAGGAGAACACATTCTTATTGTGAAGTTGTAATTATTCAGAACAGACGGTCTGTGATATTTAAAATATGAATTAAATATATTAATTAGAAAGATATACATATAAAATCAATTTTATCGAAAAATATTGTAGATAAATATTTTAAATAAGGTAGATGGCTCTTTCAAAATAATGGAACAATTAAATGTATTAATATCAAAAAGGTAACATATAGGTTCGAAAAATTGTCGCTGTAGCATAGTTGGATAATCCACCTTCCCCGGTTAGGAAAGAGATCCAGCTTCGAATCCCGGTGGCGCAACAACAATATTTTTCGATAAAATTGATTTTATATGTATATCTTTTTAATTAATATATTTAATTCATATTTAACATAATTTATATTTTATTACGTAACTATGACATCTACTTCTCGTATTATCAATTTTGCCATATTTTTTATACAATAAAAAATTAATTATTTGAATACTGTTAACTTAATTAATTGATTACTTAGTATTTTAAAACAAATCAAACAATAAATCATATATCAATAGTTGTATCACTGTGTCCAAAAATTTTATTAAAAATGTATTGTTAACTCTGGCGTCTGCTATCGGTTTACTCAAAAGTATTTGAGATTCCGTAAAAATAAAGTAGACGACTTTTAAATAATGTAACGATAGATGTATTAATTTGAAAAGTGATATGGATTCGAAAATTTGTCGTTAAAAGTACTGTCGCTGTAGCATAGTTGGATAACGCACCTTTCCCGGATTGGAAAGAGATTAATCAGAGAACAATATTTTTCGATAAAATTGGTTTTATATGTATATCGTTCTTATTTAATTAGTATTAAAAAAATTATGTTTTTAAATTATCAAAGAACTTTTGCAATTTCAGTATAAAAATATGATGTGATTAAAAATATGTATATATATACTGTGTATTTTAATTTTTTAACAGTGTTAAGTTTCTAGTGGAGGTTAGAGTTAGGAAAAAAGGCAGAAGGTAGCCATGTAGATTTAATGTAAGCGTTTTTTTTTCAATATTAAATAAATCAACAGGTTGCTGAATTGAGACATTTTGGGCGTAAAAGGTTCCATTTTCATCTAGAATCTAAATTAACTTTACTTTAATTATTAAAAATAAATAGCTTTTAAATCAAGTTCATCAATAATAGTATTTTATTTTTTTGATTCACAGTACAGTACAGTGTGTTATTATATTGTTATAATCACATAACATTACAGCAAAGTTAGACATATATTTCGGTACTCTGCCTTCTACATTAGTATTTTACTGTATTATAGCAGACATTTGTTTTCCGGTATAGTAATAAACAAAGTGTAGTGTTCAATGTACTAATATATATATATATATAAAGAGTAAATCAAAATGCGATTAGATAGCATATAAATACAATGTTCAATGTATATAAAAAGTAAAAAATATTAGATAAAAATTTATTCATTTTAAAAAAATTAAAAAACTAAGTAAAGTAAGAGTAAATAAATAAATAATATACAAATATAAAGTAAGAGTGTGTAAAATAAGTAAATATAACATATAAATATGTAAAATTGTAGTGCTCAATATCACAGAAAGGTATTAATGCGAAAGAAAACAATAAAATAAGGTTCTCTTAATCGGTGTATTGCGGTTACAAGACTCCTAAGTTGTATTCGTAACTTATTTTTAAACCTGAACAGTAGTCAGTAGCTTTGGGTATTTCTCATGGCGCGTTTTCCTTATCAAGCCATGGTCAATTCAAAGCTCACCAAACCGCATCGTACATTGATAAGGCCAAACTGTTGTATCAACACTAGTTTAATACGAAAATAATCTTCCTACAAATAACGTGTCGGTGTTTCTGCTTTTGAAATGTGTCGTCATATGAATATTATTTCAGTTTTCTATTGTGTATCTCGGCCGGGTTTGTTTATGTTAATATCCTATTTTCGTGACTGACTGACGGACGTCATATTTTGACGTGTGCATGTGTGTTTTGGCAAAGGAACAGATAGTATGGATGGTTTTTTTTAATGTTTCTCACTTGCAAAATGTACGAAATTTAAACTGTTTAAAAATATATATTTCATTGCCCAAACTGCTACAAACCGCGAGAACAGGAAATTCGTGTTTAATTTTCGTTATCTCTGCTGTACAGAAGGCGTGTCAATGTTCATCTACATTTCTTGGTTATTATAAAAACACCGGTGTTTTTTATACAAAACATAAAGCATACCTGTAAGTACAATATATAGTTTGAAATAGGTTTTTTTTTTACCAAAAAAATCATTTAAAAAAAAAAACGATAAATTAACATAATGTCGCGCAAATTTAACAGTTTAATAAAATAAAATTTGTGCGAAGGACTCTTACCCCGTTCGCGTAAATGATGAATTTCTGGACCACAATGGCGATGTGTAGGGATGATGCTCTGTGATGACTACCGAATTTCATGAGTGCATTAATGAAAATGAAGAAGATAACAAAACACATCGGCTCCTTTATATCACCTCTGTTAAACTTTGTAAGAATAAATTATCAAATGAAATAGCTTCAAATTATGTGTATCTTTAAATAATTTCAATTGAATTCAGAAGATCGCTTTTCTGTTTGCCTACTATACACATTCGGCGTTTTACGAATGTCTTCGTCCAGATGCGTGCGGCCGAAATCTCCGGCGCTTTCTTACAGTGGCCGTACGTACTACACCGTGCCTAGATATCTTCTCTATTTTGGAGGAATTTGCGAATAGGCCTCTTAACTTTAAAAACTCTAATGTATTTCATAGTGAACAATGGTAGCGCTCAAATCCATAAACATGTTCAGCACTAAACCTTTAGCATGCTGCTAGGATACAGGTCTCGCATTCAGATCGATACGGCAATTGAAGAGCCGGTTCGCGCAGATGTGGCAGTGTTGAACGTTCGGTGGAGGATCTGTTCCTCCGCGGCCGGATGTCGTCGCACGTGCCCTCCACACGTGTCCTGCTAGCACACTTCGTCTTTCTACCGGAGGCTAGGTCTCTGCTCTCGTCATTTTTTACGCGGTACACTATTCAGATGTGCCAGAACCGTTCGGGCCAATTTATTAACAAACAGCTGGGAATAAAGGATCTTGCGGTGGATTGTTTTTACAATAACATCGGCCATGTTTTTGAAATTACTAAAGATAGAACCTTTTCTATATTTTTCATAGAGCCGAAGGGCCAACCGACAGCCAACATATTAAAACTGCTGGACAAAACATTATTAGTATTTAATAAATATTTTTCATTGTCATTCGCTAATTTTTGTGTTTTCTTCTTATTTTGAATAATTTATAAGGAAAATAAACTACCGGGGAAGGTGCATTATCCAACTATGCTACAGCGACAATATTTTTAGCGACAAATTTTTGAACCTATATGTTACCTTTTTGATATTAATACATTTATTTAATCGTTCCATTATTCGAATCCCGGTGGCGCAACAACAATATTTTTCGATAAAATTGATTTTATATGTATATCTTCCTAATTAATATATTTAATTCATATTTAAAATATCACAAACCTATGTTCTGAATAATTACAACTTCACAATAAGAATGTGTTCTCCTAATAATTACCTTTATTTCAAATGTATTCTTCTATGCTAAAATAGATAAATAAATAAAAAGATTATATTTACGGTGCCTACACACATTGACAACTGCACACAAAGTAATCAAAAATTAGTTTGATTAATATAAGATACCTCACGACAGCTTACATTCCTTGAAGATAGATTACGTTAAGTTACATTAAGTTAGGTTAGATTAGAAGAGTAATAACCTGAATGTGCAGTTCCTTATGTGTGCACTTGTCACTGTATGTAGTTGTCATGGAATCCACATTTTTATAAGCTATCAATAAATTCAATTTTCCAAATCCACCGAATTCTTTAATATTATCTGTTTTTGCCTGCGACACCCTTCGGGTTCAAAATTTACTCTCATTGTGGGTGCGTCTGCTCCAAGTGTCTTATTGTTTGTTAAATGTCTAAGGTCGAGCCTCTCCCATTGTGCGTTGTCGAGGACCTCTCCGTTTTGCTTTAGGGATGATTTTCCTTCAGTCACTTAGCAGAATAATAGTTGTGGGTTAGTAGATAACTCGAGTGGTCTTTTGAACTTTCAGGATCATTCACGATCTCGAGAGGAACCCAACCCTGCCCGATCTCCCCATCTTCAAGCTTTTTGCTTGAAATCTGCTTTCACTTTATGGTACTTTATAGTAATTTGATTTTGATAGACAGTAGAGATATTTACAAAAAAAAAACTATATCTAAATATCTGTTTTGATTGATGGTGCTATTTTTTGTCGATTTCTCGATTAAATCTATATTTGAATTCAATTTTGATATGTTTTAAAAGGCGCTTGGATGCCAATACAAAAAATACTCGTAATTTGGGTTCACATTTTCCTGTTTTTTATTTATTTGGTCGTTATATTTAAAATATAATTTATGTAATTTTATTATCTTCTAACAGAAAACACACTGCATCCGAGTTGAAGATATACCGTTTATATATATGATATTGTATATTAAGTCTCCTTATAAGTCTCTCATACATTGTTTAAATATACTTTTTATGGAATTAAATGTGTCGCACATCGCGATATTTTCCGAAAGCTATAATGTATCATGCCTTGATGATATATGGTTTTCCAATGAAAAGTCTAATACGCTGGAGAAATCAAAATCGGTTCAGACGTATTATACTTTTTATATATACATATGTACAAGGGCGTGCAGTGCATACGAGCAAAAAAGCTGTGCATTACTAAAAATTCAGGGAAACCCATGGCGCTCTTGTGTGTTCGCCGCATCGAGCTATTCACATTACTCTGCTCTGTCTTTAAGCTAGTGAATTACTCAAGTCATATAATTGGCTATTTACTGAATTGAAAATTCCTTTGGGTTGATCTGTTTTTTATAGAGTCGTTACCTATGCTGTTTTTTAACAGAATAACATCCGAAAAGCTTACAACTACGTGCAAATCATTGAAGTGTCTACTTCCTCTTTTACTATTTCGCGAATTTTACTATCTTACGGTGTTTAACGTGTTGATTTGTGTTCTTAAAAACGTCCATACATTTTTTATATGGGTGAGAAAGTATTATTTTAGTGAAAACTTAAACTTTAAAACACTATTAATAGTACTCTAAAACTACAAATAAATACATGGTATGGTCGTATAGACGACTGATTTATTTTGTCTAAAGAAGTTGGTTAAACCAAATACGTATATTGTATCACATGTTTTATATATGATTGTATAATATCATTGGTAACAGAATAACCTAAATCTATACCTACTGCACGCCACTGTATATGTATATATGGTGAGATAAAACTTTAATATAGAAGTGGTATGTATATATTATATCTATGCGAGTGGACATATCTCTATTTTTTTTAATGAAATCACTTTTTTATCATGACGTTTCAATTTTAGAACACAGTTCTTTAACATATACAACAAATTTCATGAATTACTTTGTATTCTTTTTATGATAATGTATTTAAAACAAATGAGATGAATCAATTAGAAAGGTATATAGAAGAAAAAAATACTTAGTTACCACCGGGACTTGAACCGGGAACTTTCTGTTGCCAGAAGGGTGCATTTTAATTATTTAAATTTATAAGAATTTAAACTTTATATGTTTAAAATAGCGATGGTACTAAACCATTATTGTGATTGTATTCGGTTATATTAATGATTGTTAAATTATTCGTAAGTCTTGGAGCATTCATCTTCCTTACAAATGAATACAATAATGGTCACAATATGGATTTAAATAACCGTTTATTATTGCTATATATTTTAATATAATGATATTTATTTACAAAATCCTCAATAAGAAAATATCAACGGAATTTACACGAAAAATTGATGCAAATTAACATGAGCACGAGCATCGTACAAGAGGAAGGAATAGACTGATGAAATATACCTATAGTGCGATGAAATTTTTTAATGAAATGCCAGAAAACATAAGAAAGGAGCAGAAATTAAATAGATTTAAAATGAAACTGACCAAATATGTAAAAGATAAGTTTTAGTAAAAGAAAATACTTTAATCTTGTTTATATTAGAGCATATATAGGTAAATAAATAAATAAATTATCTCTGATATTTTTAATTATTGCGTAAAATTAGTTTTAAAATGTAGCACAAGTTATTATTACCTGGAAGGGCTCTGTGGGCGTTAAATAATTTTCTAAAATGAATATTCTTACATTTTTTTTTAGTTGGCTTATTTTTATGGCAAATTAATATGTTCGTAAATTACTTGAAAATGCTCCGCAGAAATATGTATTCCGTTGAATGAGATCAGTTCACGTGCCGACTGCTGTAATGTTTCCATATTTTATGACCAATCCAGATAATATTACGAATGTTCTAGAATTCCAGGGCTACGCGACGGGGTCCAATTGTGTTCCACAACGATGGCAACTAATTGAGAAAGCAAGAAATATGTTCACACCGCGTCCGAATTGTTAACCCATTTAGTGCCCTTTCCGGATGTCGCCAAACATGCAATATCCGGTATTTCTTATACCATCCTTTAAATCTGTAGCTATTTTGTGTCGCTCCGTTTTTGCTACACGTTCATTCGGGATAATAGGTGCTGCTTCGTAATGTTATTATCGCCGAGAGCCACGGGCAACTCAGATTATATATAGCGTTATCCACCAACTTGACCGCACTTGTAACATGGTGATAATTTGACCGCAGTTTAAAAGCTTATCGATGTGTGTTTACGCGTTCGACACGACGATAATAATTTTTCCACGAGATGTTGTTAATGAGCAGACTTTTAACGTTCTCGCTACATAAGATATATATTTTTAAAAAAAGCTTCAATAATAATTCGTATATTTTAAAAAATATTACTACCAATTATATTATATACATGTGTCATATAATTTAGTGATAATACCGAAATAAAGCAAGAAATTTATAATTTCGAAATATATTACACCTACAAAGTAAAAATTTGATAGGAAGCAGCAGCTAGGTACGTTATTAAAATGTATAAAACAGATTTACAAAAAAAAATAAAAAATGATTTGTTGTCATTCGCATTCAGAATTCATATGCATTCAAAACTTAATTAAACAAATATTTTATTCAGAACACATTTTTATTGTGAAGTTGTAATTATTCAGAACATAGGTCTGTGATAGTTTAAATATATGCATTATCCAACTATGCTACGGCAGACAGTATCTTTGTCGACAAATTTTCGAACGCATTCGTTACATTTTTCAAATACCGTTCCATTATTTGAAAGCCGTCTTCTTTGTTTTTACAGAATCTTAAATACCTTTAAATACCCAGAATTAACACCTTCCCCGGATTGGAAATAGATCTAGGTTCCAATCCCGGTAGCAACAACAATATATTTTTCGATAAATGTATATTTTTGTAATTAATACATTTAAATATGAATTAAATATATTAATTAGAAAGATATACATATAAAATCAACTCTATCAAAAACTATTGTTGTTGCGCCACCGGGATTCGAACCTGGATCTCTTTCCTAACCGGGGAAGGTGCATTATCCAACTATGCTACAGCGACAATTTTCGAACCTATATGTTACCTTTTTGGTATTAATACATTTAATCGTTCCATTATTTGAAAGAGCCATCTACCTTATTTTTACAGATTCTCAAATACCTTTGAGTAAACTGATAGCAGACGCCAGAATTATCAATTCATTTTTATTAAATTTTGGACACATTGATACAACTTTATTATTTATTATTATTATCCTAATAATACATTCAATTAGTATTTAAATAAATATTTATCTATAATCGTGTATTTACTAAAGTTTTACTGCTAGTTCGCTTATTAAATCAAACTATTCAATATTTTAATAAAAAAAAAATTATCTTTTGATAAATGTTTAACGCTAAAGTTGCCGCATTTAATAAAACTATGTACAACTAAAGAATGCTGCATATTTAGATGAAACAAGGCAATAATATTGAATATCATCATGGCACTGATAGGATCTACGAGAGATATTGTGAGGTGTTTAGCTTCATTTTAAATATAAAAAGTCCTCATCAATGTTGATTCTTATTATAAAACTTTTCAGATAAAGTGAAATGATAAATAAATCAAGATTTTTCCGTTTTTTATAATGATTATAGTTTTTAGTTAATACGTAAGATGTGCGCGTGCAGTCGGTACGTTGAATAAGCTGTCCATTTTGCAAACAAATTGGAAAATACAGCGAAATTAAATATTTATCTGACAGAAAAATTATTATATATTAAAATCTGAATAATATAATAATAATAATTGTGATAGGAACATTACGAAATATATATTTTATTAACAATAACACACAATTACTGAATTTTTACCTCCAAACGCATTGTTATTAAGATAAATTATAGCTATCTCATAGAGACGAAACCATTTATATTGTATGAGAAATATAAAAGTATGGGTATTACAGGACTTACGACCTGTGTTCGGCTGACTTTAAGTGATCACTTTACACAAAGTGACGTTCACCAATTCTACCCACAATAAAATTTATTTCACCGAAATTCTAGTTAAGTTCGGCTTGTTTCAAAGTATTTACAGACTGCACGCCGCTGATAAGCGTAAACGTATTTGGTTTTAATTATTACTTAGATATATATTTCCTGTGAACTTTGTAGCGTGCACGCAAAGTTTCACCTGCCTTTTATTATGTTTAGTTTGTTCTTGTCCAACTTTTTAAATGCATTTTGCATCGTGAGCTTGTTGATGCAGTGACACGAGCAGCAGATGCGGCCGCAGCGCCTCCCGACATTCGCCGCTTCCCGGCTCGGTATTGTCTCTGCTTCCGTTTCGATCCACCCCAACGCCCCGGGCCCACGACCCTCGCCGCTAATCGACAATCCGCCGGTGTTTTATTAACGATCCGGTCTAACCGTGTGATAAATCTAATCGTTCGATTATAACCAATGCGATTAACGCAATTTGATTGTGATTGTGAGGTTTCAATCAAACGAGACTCGCCTAGTAAGTCCCGGTCCTGGGTCGCCCTCACACCTGACTCCGGGGTCACTCCAGGGTCTCTCCAGCCAGTTGCAACGTGTCTGTCCACCATTGTTACTCGTACATTATTTAGAACGTAAACCCTAGCATAGTCATTAATACTATACCGAACTGACTGTTTTAATTACCTTAGAATTTCCACTGATGTTAAAGGAACCGAATAATAAAAATATTGTATTTTTAAGATTGGCAAAATTAACTTTGTAGTTCGTTATCTTTAATTGTTAACTTTCTTTTATTAACCAGTTAATGAATTAAAATACATCTACCGCTTTCGAAAATAGAATATTTATAGCATCTGAGATGTTTGAATAATAGTGGGTTTTCAGAATTTTCTAATCATTTGATAGAAAATGGTCATGGTTTTGATAACAATTTGGGATTATAATTAAATAATTTGAAATCGTTGGAGATAAATAAAGCGTGTAAAACTAATAAAAAAAATATATAAACAACCAATTAAATTTAACCACAAGTCGCATTCTAAAATTTTTTCCTTCAAATTATTCTAGTAATTTTGTATCATCAAGTAACAATTTAAATTTTTATTTTTTGAAATAATTATTGTTTTTTTAAAAATAGATTCTGTAAAAGAAACAATAACATATGTTTTTAATTAGTTATTGACATCCTGAAGAAGAAAATTATATTTTTCGAAACTGGTAGATGTATTTTAATTCGTTAAGTGGTTAATAAAACAAAGTTAACAATTAAAAATATTAATAATTTTTATAGCGCTATATTTTTATGTATTTAATATTTATTTTTGAAAAGGTGCGTTTTTAATATGTCCTTAAAGTCTCGGATGCACTGTTTCTTATGACGGAGGGTCAAGAGTTCCACCCTTTTGGGCCTGCCACCGCAATACTTGTCTTAATAGGCAGTAGGTACCCATTCCTAATACTTATAGATGTAATCAGTATATCCTTTACAAATCCTCGAAGTAACTTTACTTACCTGATCCATATTTACGAGCACTAATCCTAGGTCCCTCCCCTTATCCTTCAATTGGGCGTTCGTTCTTCATTCTTTGAACATCTTTATTATTGCTTCTGGGGTTCCGCAGGGATCCTTTCTCGTCCTTTTATTACGAGGGGTTGTGGGCTGAACCGACCCTTGATTCGCGACCCCGCTAGACCGGATGCTGTAATAGGACACCAGCCAGGACACGTGCACACCGTGGAAGTGTGGAAGTACATGGGGTGCAGGAATACCCTTACCCTTGTTCCACAGGTAGACAAATTTACGTGCAGGCCTGTTCAACCCAGTGACGCGATATATTATATTTCATATTGAAAGATGTTATGGAAACATTATTAACTATTGTTTATTACATGATATACATGTTTACTATTGTATATTATGAAATAATTCTTATAACTGAATTATAATTTTTAATCTTATATATTTTCATTAGCAATATTTTAATATGTCCAAGAACACACAATTACTGGATTTTTACCTTTAAAGGCACTGTTTATTAAAGAAATATCAGATATCTCATAGAGACAAAGCTATTTTTTTATTATATTTAATGGAAAATATATATGGAAATATGGGGTACAGGGCTTATGGCTTGTCTTCGGCTGGCTTAAGTGATCACTTTATATATATATATAACGTTCACCAATTCTCACCCCTCAATCTTCACATTTATCAAATTTTTAAAAGTTGTATATATGTTAGTATGTGGACTCGCTTCGAGTACTACTACACCATCGCCATCTATGGACCAAATTTGATCATATT
Organism: Eubasilissa splendida; assembly: GCA_031772225.1. Lineage (NCBI taxonomy): Eukaryota > Metazoa > Arthropoda > Insecta > Trichoptera > Phryganeidae > Eubasilissa > Eubasilissa splendida. Next base: position 18,000,527 of record CM062861.1, on the reverse strand, counting down.
TCAACATATATTTTCCATTAAATATAATAAAAAAATAGCTTTGTCTCGTATGAGATATCTGTTATTTGTTTTATATATTTTCACTTAGTTTTAACTTATATGTGGTTACATTTTATTTATACATATTGTAATGCACATTAGTATTTTTATTCTATGATTTTATATTTTTTCACTTTTACTTTGCCTTGTATGCACTTTCTTTTTTGTATTTTGCCTAGTATTCACTGAGTTATATTGGTTTATTTGGTTTTGTGAAATATGATTTGTTTGCCAATTTACCCCAAAACAGGTTTGCCTAGTTGAGCAAAAAATCTGTATATTACAAGCAACCTTGTATTTTAAATTTAATGATTTCATTTATCTCTCTCAAATTTAACATTCAAAAATGTTTTTTTTTATTATTATTCCGTTAACAGTTAAAGCTAATAATGATTATCATGAATGTTAGAGATTTTTTTGGGCCATACGTAATTTATTTTAATATGTGCTTTTAATAAATATTGTGTATATTTTTTTTGTCCAGGACAAAATATACGAATGAACTTGAATCACATCTCTCTGATCCAAGTTCCACTTCTCTGCCGTTCGATTTTTTTACTACGTTTACCTTTTCGTATGACCTTTGTGGGGACAGTCGCGTTCCATTCTAAAGGTGAATATCGTATGTTTTCGCAGGTATAATAATAGCACATTTGCGCAAACTTTCCTGGAATAGAACAACCTGAACACCGCCGGTCGGGAGTACAATTGGGGGGCGTGACAGAAATACCCAGAAAAGAGCATTTTGTCTAATATTGTCCCTCGCCTTTATGCACTTTTTCTGTGAAACGTTGTTCCGTATTTTTCTGAAGAATAAAAGATTTTTCCTTATTCTTGCATTTTAATAGACTCTAAGATTCTTTTATTTTTCAAACTCGATAACAATTTTGAAATTTTATACTTTTACTTTCAATCATCGGTTGTACTTCTGTAATGCTTTATTTGTCCTCCCTTCATTCAAATGTTTACTTCAGCTGTAATTCGATATCAAAATATTAACGTTTTTGAAATAATTTATTTGTGAGTAATGTTAATTAATCGTTTTTAAAATTAGTACGAGATTCAGTTATTGATTTTACTTGTATTTGTAATCATCAGTGGCGTGCAGTAGGCGCAAACTTAGGTTCTGCTGTTACCAACGATGCTAACTAAGTATAGGTATATTAAGAACAAAAAAAAAAAATTGATAACAATTAATTCTATCAATTTGAAAATGGACTATAATTGTAAATTTATTTATTTAGTTCTTTTATTGTTCGTTATCGTACTCTGCTTTCAATTTCGCTTAAAATATTTTCGACGATTTCTTTTTCCGACAACGGATTTAAAATGTTTCATTAATAGTGTTCAAAAACATTTTTTGAATTAACTAGCTTAACAAATTAGCATAGCCGAAACTCATTACTGAAATAATTGTATTTTGACATTTAATTTAATATTGGTAATAATCTAATTTAATATCCTGAAAAATGCAAATTCGCTCGCTTTACGAATGATAAATTTTATCTACGCGAACACCGAAACATGAAATCATAGGTTGGAATACACAAGAACATAAAACGTTTAGTCTGTCAAGTAAAACAAATACGTAGAAATGTTATTCTACCCAGTTTTCAGTAAAAATTAATCCCTTTCGAAAACGGCAGCCTCAAGCAAAAAATTTAAATTAATCCAAATAATTTCACAAATAGTCCGGCCGCTCGTATTCAATAAAATATTTCAATTAATTGCACAATTACTGACATAGTTGATATCAGGCACATATTTCTTGAACATTTTCGACTCGTAATTTAGTCAGGTATCCATCCACCCATAACATATTGTGGATTAAGTCTGTTACATACTGTATATTAAATAAATGATAAATCACGAATTTTATGGATATACATCCATTAGATATTTAAAGATTTCAGTCAAATTTTTCTGAAAAATTTATGAGCTAAGTTCGTTATCCAGCCTGATACTCTTGTTTCAAAATGGTGAATTCTCAATAAATTTATAACCCAGTTAATATTGCACCTACGGAAAATTAAAAAAAAAAAATACTATTTCACACACAGATCTACTGTATTATTGCGGCCTGTTCTTATTCTTTAAAACGTATTAATGGATTATTTTATATTTCCTTGAATTCTGATCAAAATATGGTTCGCAATATTGTTTTCGTATATCGTGCAGATCGAGAGAATGCGCGTTGGACAACTCACCGGACAATTTCCATGAGCAGCTCCTCCCCCTCAGCTCGCACTTGCACCGACGATGTATGTCCTTGGCGACGCTCCCCGCGAGCAAACGCCCCGGTAATATATCTAATTCAGTCGCCTGGTCAGTGTTGCCTGGCGTCAGATTAATCATATATTTATTTAATTATACCCTCGCCGCATACTAATCTCCGCCGCCGCCCCAGAAGGACAAACCGCGGCCCGCGTGCGGTAATCTTCTTTACCATCCAAAACGCAAAACTCACACGCTTAGGGTCGGTCGTGTGATCAGTGGTAAGTTTTCACTATGGTAAAAAAAGTTACTAAAATATATTTTTGCGATAGTTGGTAAAAAATATTTACTTCTCGAAAGTACATCCAGTAGTAAACTAATTTTACTCTCCGATGTCCGATGGTAAAATCGTCAATTGTATGTTAAAAATGGCGGACTCTTCACGGCTGTTTCAAAAGTAATTTGTCACATTGATACTTTGAAAGTTGCAGTACACAACAATTTTAGTGATGAGAGTTCGTCCGATGGCGATCTCGCCGTTTAATTTATAAAACCGAAGTTTTTTTCGCCAGGAAAGTGACAGATTTCGAACGCGGGGGATGATTATTCGCATTGCCACACTATTATTGATTGATTGACTTTGACAGCGGTAAATTTGACGCACCTACCGACAATCCGCAAACGTTTTTTTTTTACCACGGGCGATGGTAAAATGTTACTAGAGAAAAAATTTAGCTTAATCAAAATTTACTACCGATCGTGTAATTGGCTCTTAATCGAGAAAATACTATTTCCATTTTATTTATTTATATATTTCTGTATACAGACTTTCAACAGGTCGTTGAGAATTGTGATTGGATAATCCTAGGAATGACGTTAAGCTATACTGTAGAAACATTTCAGACAATCGGGGTATATTTATTTTATGTATTTACACCCTATCCCGAATCGTTTTGAGAGTTGTTTACTCTTGTTTCGATTCGTCAATATTACATATTTATTTTATTACATTATTATCATAATACCGTCACAGGTTGGCTCCGGTATCGTCGTACCAGAGCCATACCTGTACAATTTGACGTGAGACTCGTTATCACATTAAATTCAGAAGGCGGCCAGAGAGAAATAAATATCCAATGATATAAATATCTTAATTTTACAAAAAATTAAGATATGCTGCTGTCGCTGCCGATATGTTAGGTTATAAGTTATTTGTCACCAGCTATTTTATCCAATGCCAACAATATACTTAAATTTGTGTTATATCAAATAAATAAATTAGATAAACTCTTCTTCAATATTAGCAAAATTACTTTGTGGCCTCATTTTATTTAAATAATTAGACAAAATATTTTGTTTGAACCACTATTTATTGATTATTCTACATGTTTTGATACCTATATATACTGAAATTAAAAATGCAAGCATAGATAAAAACAAGTATTCAGAATTTTCAAATCATCTTTTTGAAACAAACCATTCTTTTGATATTAACAAGGGTTTAGAAATTATACATACAAATATTACGGGTTTACAGTTAGATATATTTGAAATTTTAGACATAAGAAAAAGTGTTAATATTATAAATAACCAAATAGTCGCCTTTTAAATTTGTTTACATTATTAGGTTTTACTTATTCACCACTTTATATAATTTTGTTTGTATCTACGCTTGTATTTTTAATTTCAGCGTACATCGTTGAATAATCAATAAATACTGGTTTAAACGAAAGTATTTTGTTTATAATTATTCCCTTATTTATATATTATTTTATAATTTATGATTCCCTAAAGTTTGACATTATATTTTATCGAGCGTCGCGTTCAAGGTGTCTTATGACTGTATTAATATTTCATATCGCATTCTTAACCAGAGCACGCGTTCAGAACGCACTCTGCGTGTATGAACGTCGAGTCGCAGACGACCGGTGGCGGTTCAGTGCAATAAAAATCGTCTGTCTTTGCAAATTGATGTTTGTAATGGGATTCATAACCGACGGCGACTGTTTCATTGTCACTTGCAGTTCAAGGGTTCGGCGCGGTTGATCCACCTGTATTCATTAATTAATTATACTACTTCATTTTTTAATTTTTTTTTTAAATGCTGCAACATTTTACAAAGTAATGTTCGTAGCGCCACAACACTAGCAGCGGGTGCATACTTAAACGCAGCTGACGTCATTTCTTGACTCTTGTCATTGTCGTGTCGTGATCGTCGGTTCTTTTTTTAAAAAAAAAAAAAACAATATATACGAACCTCGTGGATTTTCTCATTCTGACCATACCGGGCCCCACATAATTATTCCTATTATAATTTATAATACAGTATCATCACGCCAATTTTATATATAATTTGATTTTAGTATAAATGATAGGTACAAGTGCGCGCTAAACAAAATCTGTTGCGCAAAGTAAAAATTCTCGTAAGTGGTTTTTTCGATTTTTTAATGTTATGAATTATGTATTAATTATAAGTGATTTTGTTTAATAGATTATAATGTTTTTATTTCAGTATATGGTTGTTAGTCATTATTTGGGCGATAAACACAAATGCATCTTTTTGTGCTCTGGTCGCAAGAATCAGGTAGATTTCATATGTGCGTTATGTTAAGGAAAGGATATTTTACAAATATTAACAGTTGCGATTTTCTTTAAATTTTTAAACAGCTGCTATTTTGAAACGAGATTACGAATCAGTGGCTTTACGAGGTCAATTTTTGATAAGAACTACAGGAGTTAGTTTGCGCCATCATTTCTAATGAATCCATATAATTACCAGTGGCGTGCAGTAGGTATAGACTTAGTTTATGCTGTTACAATTATATTATATAATAGGTTCTATATAATCATCGTACATAGGCTTATGAACTTTCGATTAACCAACGTCTTTAAGCAAAATGAATCCATCATAATAAAATGCATTATCCTCGAACTCAAAGAACAATAATGCAAACAACGCGTTTAGTAAGGTAGTAAAATTTACGAATTAGTAAATGAGGAAGTAGATGCTTCGATCAGCTCTAAGCCAAATTAAAAACTTTTAAAATGCCATTCTGTTAGGAAACAGCATAAGTAATGACTCCGTACAACGTGGATCAGCTGATCCATTTTGACTTTGCCGCGTGGAATTTTCAATTCAGCAGGTAGCAATTGTATGGCTTGAATAAAACGATAGATTGAAACAGTGGGTAGCAGTTGTAGTATCAATAATGGAAGAATAACTCAGTAGAGGACTACAGCGCTTCTGTGGCGTCGCCCGGTAGCATCCAGAACTAGGTAACTAATGATTCTACTGACACACGATGGGCGTTCGCGCAATTATAACATATGAATTATTTGATTTATATTTGTTTCCCAGAATTTTTAGTAATGCACAGCTTTTTTGCTTGTATGCGGTGCACGCCCCTGATAATTACATAACTTCAAACAGCTTCAGCCAGGGAATTATTATTCTGGTTCAGAAACGGCCTTTCTTCTCAATCATTAAAATCTTTTAATATCCCTCAAAGAATAAAATTTCCAGTTGTACCCATCAGATTTCCACCATCATCCACCGGTGTTAGCCTTGAACCGGACAGTTGGTGCTGACCTTAGCACGGGCCCAGGGTCCCCAAGGGGACCTTGGCACCACACCAGAGTGTGGCTCCACCAATCCGCCACCGATTCTCCCACGGAAACAATGAGTCTCTCACATTTAAATTGCTCACTTTTTTTGTCTTATTTGTGTGTCTGGTATTTTGTTTTCTTGGTGTGCAGCACTCGAAAATTATATTACGGCCTTAAGTAAAGTGCAACATTATATAGAAAGGTAATCTTTCATTAGGACCTTAAATTGACAGCTAAATAATTACCGTTAAAGTTGAGGACGAAGAATTATTTTGCATTTTGAATTTATTATCGTTTTTTGCACTCTATACAATCAAAAAAGATGTGCTTAACTATAATTTCTGCGATTTATTTGATATATCGCACACCTAACAACTAAGACTGTCATATACACAACTAACTTATGTCGTTTTAAGACACATTTATGAAGTGGAGAAAAATGTTTTTATTTTTTTGTCTACTGAAAAATGACTTTTTGAGTTGTCTCAGTTTTGATCTAGGTGTGCGATATTATGTAATAAGTATGTAGATCCACGCTCAAATAGTTCAATGTTATCATGTTAATGTGTTAACTAAAACCTTTTAGTTAGCAGAAGAATTTAGAATTAACAAATAAAGTGCATGGTTATTAAGGAAGACACATTCTTAATGTGAAGTTGTAATTATTCAGAACAGACGGTCTGTGATACTTTAAATACTAATTAAAAGTAGATGGCTTTCAAATAATGTGTAACATATGGGTTCGAAAATTTGTCATCAAAAGTACTGTCGCTGAAGTATAGTTGGATAATGCACCTTCCCCGGTTTAGAAAGAGATCCATGTTTGAATCCCTGTAGCGCAACAACAATATTTTTCGATAAAATTTATTTTATATGTATATCTTTCTAATTAATACATTAATTTGTTTTTAAATTGCATGTGTTTTTTCGCAAAACTTTCCCCAAATGTGTATGAATTAAACGCAAGTCTCGCATCGCGCTGTGTTCTAAATACACGTCTTCGCTTAAACAGACGTGTTGCAAAACGTTGCAAGTGTGTATTTGAAGCGAACTTGAATCTATGCGTTTCAATACACTTTAAACGTGATATTTTTTATATTATAAAATTTTTTTTTTCAAGAATAATAGTAATATTATTAATATCTTTCAAGAACGGAAATAAACTCACACAGGTATACTTTCATAAAAACATTATTCTCAGAGAGTGAATGATGAATCCAACCTCTAGTGATAATGCCCATTGATATCATCAGCATAACCTAAGTCCATGCCTAGTGTGCACGCCACTGGTTATAAGCTACACGGATATAGGCATGTGCCTAGTCTAGCATCGACTAGTTAATTTTATATACTTAATAAATGAATAGAGTAATTTAAAAAAATAGGTAACGAACTTGGCCGTCAATAACGACGGGAAAAAAAATCATATCTTAAAATTTACACAAAATAGTTGGTAGGTAAACCTACCTTTTGATATAGAATTAAATTACTATTAAACACGCGGCCAGTAAGCAAGTTGAATATACAAAGCTCAGTTGATTTATTAGAAAAAATGGAACGTCTAGAGAAAAATATCTTTTCATATCCATTCAAGTGACAAAGTTGAATGTCGATTATATAATTACATTAATCGAAATATGATGGCATTTTTAAAAGTGTGACCGACTTACAAGCGGCGAGATTTATTTTTATGTTGATAAAATTAACCAACATATTGACTACAAGTATTATCCGATTATTTTTCAGTAGTGAGTAGGTACCTACCAGAAATCATTTAAATATATTTAATTGCTTCGTTTATTAGGAATTTTTCAAAAATTATTATTGCGTTTTGAACGGCTCGGAGGCCTTAATACACGAGATCATTATCTTTACCTGTAAAGCGATGTTCTTTGTCTCAAAATATCTGGATAAAGTAAATTATACCTCCATTGTTTATGTTTTTTTTTTTTTTTGTATCAAGCCTGGCCTCTATATCATTTTATGAACACATAATTTGTCTAATTTTATTCATGACAAAAATTTCACTGTTATTCAATCAATTCGATTTCATATAATTTCGCATTGAATTGAATTATAATGTCTACATTAATTCACATGCTGATCAAATTTGGATATCGTCTGTAAATCTTCAGTCCTGTTTTTACGGTAACATCATTATTACCTTCAACGTAATATATTTGAAGTATGCTTGTATTATGTTTGTTTACGTCATCAATTGATTACTTAAACCAGTTTTTTCTTCTTCTAAAAACGTACAAAATTTAATTTTGTCCCAGTATCAAGCGGCAGTTAGGTACATCGCAGGATTTTTTGCAACAATGTGCTCTTCAGACCGTGACAAGCAGACGGACTTGTGAAAATTAATCCATCTCTTTCCATAACGTTGTCCTGTTTTGTCTGCCCCCCTTTCCTTACGATCGTCTGAACGTTATGTATCACATAGTTTTGATGTCTAAAGCCGTTTTTTTAACAATTTTCCCATGGTCCGCCATTGTTCCCGGCGTGACCGCTCGTATGACGCACCGCGTTCAATGTCTGTCTGCACGGCGGCCAATGTTGTTATCGAAAGCGACCAGAAAGGGACCGCGTGTAGAAAAGTTCCGACAAATCGGACTCACTCTTGATACTTTGTTGCAAAGGAAAATTAACTACTTCTGAACATCAAATTTCTGAATTAATTTATTGTTGTTGATAGGTATCTCGTACAATGCGCGTTTTTATCTCCTCTACAATGATTTTTGTAACAAAATACGATGAAAAACGAACCGTTTGTGCAAATGTTCGATTCTGTGCTTTTTGACAGTTCTTCTTCAAAGGTAGAAAATGCAACTTTTGATTAAAGTCAAGGTATTACTTTAGTAAATGAGTTTATTGCGGATACCTGACAATGCTTCGCCTTTGTCCTCACACATTTTCCTCCAAAGAGCAACGTTTTTTCTATTGACCATTAACATTTTTCTTGTGCATACTTAATTTTCCTTTGTTTATTAAATTACCATAGGTGTATGAACATGTTAACCTGCCTTAAGGTTTAAATTCCTATTTGCAATTTCTTGATTCGTGAACTTTAAGCGAAGTGAACATGTTTTGTATAGGACTAAAATACTTAATGAATATATACGTGATGATAAGTGTTCCTGAATTAATTGTACATACTATTAAACTTTTCATTGTAATACGATGGATACAAACTCTTTCGGTAGGATGTACGGTTACTTTTACGTTGTTCGTTGTTACTAACAATGCCGTGGTTTGTGGTTAATTTGTTTGTAATGTTACTCTCGTTCTGGGGAGATGTTTATGTTCCGGTTGACAGGGAACTAGGGTTAGGGCTAGCCCGTATCTGTAGCGCCCACGATGTCAGCCATCTGGATTTCTTTAAAATATATTACAATAAACATTCTTCTTATCGATGTACTGTCACCTGGCTCGAAGAACACAATTATTTTCGGGTTCTGTAACATTAAATAATGTAGCCAGTGTTAATTGTTAATTGAAGTGTTAAGTCATTGAAGAGGTCCAATGAGATGCCAATACTTTTTCTACATTTCTCAATTGACTGATAATTGGGTAATATCCCATTGTAACGTTTCTTTATCATTAAATCAAATAGGTCCACCCGAGTTTCCCAATTATTTTGAAAATAGACGAGATATAAAAATCGCTCTGTGTTAACTCGCAAATTTTCCTCGTGGATACTTTGCCAGAAATGTGATTACATTTCGGTTTAGACTATGTGAACGTTAATTAGTTATTATATTTGATGTACCTAACAGTGGGCTAGAAGCCAGCTACAGCAGGCGATGCTTTAATTAATATCTCTCTAAATATACTCATCTGCATTATTCAAGAGCAGCGGTGATTTGGACAGTGGTCACAGGAGCCACCGCAATCACTCCCTCCGCCTGTCGAGAATCACGCTAACGAGGGAAACGGTTTCCCAGTCAATCAACGCGCTGATCTCGTAGAGAAAATAGCTTTCAGGATACCGAGAAGACTTACCGGCCGAGTGGAGCAGGTGTTCGCCTGTTGCCGGCTGGTGGCTGGCGGTACTCTCCCGGGTACCTACCTCCAATTTACTCCTCGGTCGGCGGCGGGGGGTGGCCCCTCCGGAAGCGCTCGGCAATCTCCGGAGAGGCTCGGGCGCGCGCCCGACGCGCACTCTGCCAACGGAAGTTTGCCTGTCAGTTGAAATGTCGACGTTGTTCGCGGGTGACGCGGCGCTGGCGGGAGCTTTCAAATTTCGAACGGTCAACTTTTTAAAAACACAATTTCGCGCCGTCAAACTCAAAGCTTGCGCGACGCGCTATTTATATTGAGGGCGTGTAACGCCAGTGTCGGGCACGCGGGTCGCCGCTCGCTAGGGACGAAATGATCGCCAATAAAAGTGCTTCAATTAGACTTTTCAAGGTAACACTCCGCTAGTACCAAATAATACCAAAGAACTTTAGTGCTCGATCATTTTTGACGCTCCAACCAACTCTCTCGTCTCGTCTCGTACGCAATCCTACCCAGATTCATTTCATAAACAGACTTTATGCACGTCTAGAGGCGGTTTGTGAACGAGGAACTAATATATTGTAAAACAAAGACAATCAAAATAGAAGCGGTAATTTTGTTTTTAAATTTATCGAAAAAATAAGAATACCAAATCTGTGAATAAACATAAATAACTTTTCATATTACGATATTATTTATTTAATAACTATACTTAATCGCGAGTGAAAAATTTATACACATCGAAACGTTAATAAACATTTGTGCCGTAGGTATTGCCTACATATCTAGGAATATCTAAGAAACTTTGAGTTTTTTTTTTAATTATCAAAGAAATATAAAGCCAGTTATAAATATTTCTAAAATAATGCTATCGAATAATATAAAAGCGTATCCCAGGTCGCCTGGTAAATAAAAAAATAAAAAATACGCAACGTATATTTTAAAAAACTTTCGTAATTTTGTGCTAGTGAATAATAAATTATATATTAAATATCGCGTACCTTCGGGCCACCGTCGTCAGGGCGGCTCGATCCACCAGGGCGGCATCTGCTCGGGGCGGTCGTGTCAGCCACCACGGCGGCGCAGCAGGCGGGGGCGGCCAACATGGTGCTGCTGGAGCTGGCCACGGACGCCTTCTACGGGGACTGCCCCGCCTATACGGAGCTGGACCTCAGTCCCGCCTACCTCACAGGTACCGGTGAACCGCGCCATCCTCAAAACCGACGACACGGCGTGGCGGTATTTTTAATCGTGATGATAAATATACGATATCGACTTTTTGGTGTCGCAAAATTCTGTTTGTTTTTCTCATTTTTTATTTTTTTATTCGGATTACTTCTTCCGCGATAAACAATCTCTTGCAACACATTAAAAATGAGCGATTCCTTCATCATTCATTTATAAGACATCACCACATCTCAATCTTGCATTGATGAAGTATAATTTGATAAATTGTAATTTATTTCTGTACATCTAAAGGACCATTTATATAAAAAAAAACAAACGACATTTTAAATATTATTTTAAAAGTAAATATTCCAAATCTGATAATATTTCTATCGACAGATAAAATATTCTGTATTTTTCCTGTAGAATATGGGTTTTATGGCAATCGTAATTAAAATTTCTAGTTTCGCTATGTTTGCGGTGAGATTATTTTTTTTCTTATTTAAATTAAATATGAATTAAATATATTAATTAGAAAGATATACATATAAAATCAATTTAATCGAAAAATATTATTGTTGCGCCACCGGGATTCGAACCTGGATCTCTTTCCTAACCGGGGAAGGTGCTTTATCCAACTAAGCTACAGCGACAATATTTTTAGCGACAATTTTCGACCCTATATGTTACCTTTTTGATATTAATACATTTAAATTCTTTGGGATTTTAGTACTATGGTACTACATACTTTAAATGTGGTTATTATCTCACTTTCTAACCGTTTAAATTACCTAACATTTTGGTTTTGAAAAACCCTGTAAACGAAGCGAAAGAAAATCATTTAAATGACATACATAATACATAGTTATGTATTATATTTTTGAAGGATTAGTTCCGGGCTAAACTGCTTGTAGGATTATTTTCTTACGTTCGTCTTCGGGGTATATTACTTTAATAGAGTTGATCTGCCTTTGGGATCAGGAAATTTTTTTGTGCATGTCTTTTGATTATTGATGTATTACAAAAGTCGTCAACGATATTTGGAAATATAATATAATATTAGATTAGAAATATACCGATGTATCCAGTTTTTTTTTTTTATGTGAATACATTATCTTAAAATAGCAATTCTTATGTGAAACGCTAGTAGTATGAATAAGAAATATGTATTTCAAAACTACCGAATAGCGAATATTCCCGCGTCTCTCTAAATAATATTCTATATATGAATCACTTAATATGTGTTATTAACAATATTAATTTTTTTAAAGTAGATAGTAGTACTCGGTTTTTATTTTATGTCCATGGTGAAAAGGGTTGGTTTATATTGTTTTAATATCATGGAGGATTCTCAATTTACAAATTTAAATGTAAAATAGCGCGTTGAAGTGTTTATGTTGTTTTTCTTACATTTATCGAGGACATAATCGATATTGCGTTATTATTGACGTGTTGTATGTATTTGGTTATGTTATGTGTATTAAATATATATGTTTTAAATCTTTTTTATGCTAAATTAGTTGCCATTTTCACAAATAAATATATTGTTTTAATTTCGTTGTAATTTTGCCGTTCAATATTCAATGATTTACCTTATTAGTCTTATAGTTTTCATGGTCCGTTTCTTTTCGTGATTAAATAATCATTATGTGTTGATTATACATGATTGGAAAATACTTTTAATTAACCGGTCCTTGAAAATATGAGTCCGAAATGGACATTCTAAAACATTCCTCCGTATAAGTACTGACTGCAATGTATTCCGCCTTGTAAGAAATTCCATTGCAAAATATGTCAACGTTTGAAACACCTCCCTAGATACAGAATAAAGTCGAAATCTTTTCAATTTCGCATTTAATTATTTTATATATACATCGCGTTCTTTTACCACAATTAATGTTCGATCAATGATGTATAAACTGCTCACGAATAGACTTACTGTTGAAATATTAAAATAATTTTATTACCTTGTGGCACTTTTTTGAATAATTTTAGATATTCAGAAGAGCGCTGTGAATTAATTTATTCACGTGTTAATGAGTTATGAAGAAGGGATAGAATAATGTGAAGAATGGAGTAGATTGTTAGGGGTGCACATCAGAACCATGGAGGTACAGGTATCCTTAGAATATTAATTTCTTCTTCATATTCTTAGATTGGGCTGAATATTCTGACTTTTTTATTAACCTTAAAGATATGTGATGGTGTATGGAAAAATGACAAAAAAAGTGGTAAAAAAAAAAATAGTGTCGTTTGGTCAATTGAATTTTTCGTCTCGATAGTGTTGTCAGACGGCAGTCGAGTGTCACTAAACTGTCAGCGATGACACAGTGTCGTAGTGTCACAGTCTCACCGGAAGTCCGCTCGTCGGAAGGTAGGTACCTACCCGCTCGGCACTTCCGCCCCCGGCACGCCTGACGCTCGATCCGAACGCGTCGCTCGCCCGCGACCCCGTCGCAAAAATGCCACCGACATCAGTTCACCGCGTCATTCGCGACGATTTCGAACGATTCGCTTTTGTTGCTCGGAGCCCGCCGAAGGATGAATGAAAATAATCATTTGGTGGTGTGGCGTGCGGATTGGCCTTAACCCGCCGTGCATTTCATTCAATCTTCCTCTCATCATGATTCACGGCGGACGCTGTAAGATGAGTTCAGATGATTGAGCCGTTTGATTCGACATTTTGTTTTCCGTTCGCGTCGCGGACGCTTCGAGGACGAGCGCCCGCGACGCGCGACGCGCGGCGTGTCGAGCACCTGAACATATTTTCAATGCACGTGGTATTTTACTTTTATGAAATTCGATTTAATGAAACATTTTGTATTTATCAACACCGTGTACTTTCATTTTTTTCTATTGTACCGTTTTGTATTTTACCCATTTCAACATGACAAACACGTCGGTGAATAGTTTACAAGTCAGAAACTCATTCATCTAGCGATCACTTTATTCCGCTGTACAGGGTGGCATCATTCCACGCCTCATTGCGTGCTTATTCTTTCGCACCTAAAGACCTGACCTCTCTATTCACTCAATGGATAGATATTAAATGATCATCTCTCTATCTCTATCTCGGTGGAGTGCTCATGTCTGAGCATATTTGCCCGCACTCTTCGCGATTCTGGACCTCGCTTGTGCGATGTATTGTAAGACTTCGGTCATTTCTCGGATTTGTTCTGTACATCTTATTAAAAATCGGTCTCTCGTCCTCAGTGATCAGCAATCAGCTCCCGACTGTCTCCGTCCATTCTAGCAACGTATCTAAAGTACGTAAGAATTATTTTCCTACTTGTGAAGAACTTTTCTTCTGTTCGGACTTCTTAATGAGCAGAGAATTTCGTTCGTCTCGTATTTTTGGAAGGAGTCGACCATATTGATGTAATTAAGCAAAAAATAATATTTTTTCATTTATCATTTCTAGGGTGCAAAGTTAATTTTTGTAGCACTTACGCTTTAAGATTTAATTTCAGAACATTCTATGGTCTCAGATCCTCATTCTGATACCAATATTTATGTAAGGGAGTGAAGCCTGGAGCTGGTATACTGAATTCAATACAAAATATATCACTTAGGCAAATCTATATGTATTTTTATTATTTATCTTTGTTTAATTAACCACTAAAATGAGTTTAAATACATCTACCGGTTTCGAAAAATACCATTTTCTTCTTCAGGATGTCATAACTAACTAAAACATATATCTTTTCTTTGACAGAATCTATTTTTAAAAATCTATTTTTAAAAGAAATATTTTTATTTTATTTTTTTTTATTTTTGCTAATCATTTGATAGAAAATGGTCATGATTTTGATAAAAAATTGGGATTGTCAATTTTGCATATAAACGGTGTTGGTCACAAATTAAATAATTTGGAATCGTTGGAGATAAATAAAGCGTGTAAAACTAATCAAAAAATTATAAACAACCAACTAAATTTAACTACGAGTCCCATTCTAAAATTTTTTCCTAAAAATTATTCGAGTAAATTTGTATTAAGTAATGATTTGAGTTAGGTACTAAAAATAAAAAAAATAAAATAAAAATATTTCTTTTAAAAATAGATTTTTAAAAATAGATTCTGTCAAAGAAAAGATATATGTTTTAGTTAGTTATGACATCCTGAAGAAGAAAATGGTATTTTTCGAAACCGGTAGATGTATTTAAACTCATTTTAGTGGTTAATTAAACAAAGATAAATAATAAAAATATGAATCTTAACCACAAAGATAACTTTGCTTATTTTAAAAGTATAAATCTATATGTAAATACTAATTAAATGCATTAATTAGAAATATATATAAAATCAATTTTATCGAAAAATATTATTGTTGCGCTACCGGGAATCGAACCTGGATCTCTTTTCAAACCGGGGAAGGTGCATTATCCAACTATGCTACAGCGACATTATTTTTGACGACAAATTTTCGAAGCTATATGTTACACTTTTTCAAATTAATACATCTATCATTCCATCACAGACCTATGTTCTGAATAATTACAACATCACTAAGGCGGTTTGATTATATATAACGAATGACGTCCACGAAAGACTTGGTAAGACCAGGTTAACTAGATTCTGAAAGACGGTCAACAATTGACGAGCTGACATGAGAATTATGAACGTATTATTGTGGATGTGACGAGAATTTAGTTCTCAGTGTGTGGTATGATGGTAAATTAGTTAGCTCAGGTCCTCGTTCATTTTGTAACATTTGTAACTAAATACATTGTTAAATTGAAATTAATTAATGATATTTTTAATATTTGTAGCAATCTTTACCACACCTTAGGTTTTAACCACTTCTGAGTTGTATTTAATACACCAACCGGTTTCGGAATTAAAAATGTATATGTATACCAATTTAAAAAATAAATCTAGTGGCTAACTTAAATTGTTACGATGATTAAAGATGTGTAATTTTTTAGGATAGCTCTCAATCCGGCAGACCCCCGTTTTAGTTTATTACTGACGAATACGCAGTTAGCGTCGAAATTGTTTTAATTCATATTTAATTAAGTTTTAACTCATTGTGTTGTGTGAAGCAGACAAAATGGTGTTTTATTTTAATAATTAATCAAATTTTTTCAAATAGTTAAAAACGTTTTCTGTTAACGCTTCTATAAAAATGATTGATTTTGGTCGCAGCGGTTTCTTCCATTCCACTTCACCTTTTGTTGTCACGAGTTGTAATCAAATTCAGTGTGTGTATAGAAAGGACTTCGACGTATCCATCCTCATATTTAGACTATCAAAGACTCCGACGCATTCAAAATGATAAATATAGAATTTGAAAAACAACTCCGGTTCGTCCGCGTTGTGGTGTGTCAATACCGCGGGCGACCGTCGAAATGTGCCCGCTTAATATTCCACCCGTGTCCTTCACAGTCGGGACTCATTCATCCTCTGGCCGAGTGCGGCTCCTGCCCGGCCACCGCCGCGCTGCTGCGGGCCAGGACTCCCATTCACCTGTCGCGGGGTGGAGCGGGTCCACCGCATCACAGCGGCCACATCTGGCTCCAGATAGCGAGCAAACGGCGGTGCGAGTTTCATTGACCCATTCCCTTCATTTTTTCTAGCTGCTATGCGTTATTTTTTTTTTTTCAAATAGGGATATGAACACGGAATATAGGTACATGTCACATCAATTTTCAAACAAAGCTAAACGCTTGTGCTGTGAAAATAGGAACGAAACGCGAACCCCCGACGACTAGATCGCTAGGCCAGCGTCTTAATCACTAGACCAACAAGCTACTCGTGTCACATTTTAGTGACTAAAAAATTAACTAACTAACTTACCATCACGCCGTTTTTCCCCGGGGGGTAGGCAGATAGGATAGAGCGCCACAGTATTCTGTCCTGACACACAACTCCCGCCTCATCCACATTCATACATCTTCTCATACAAGCTCGTCGGTTATTGAAACTTCTAACAAGCCGATCTTCCAATATTTGGTTTACCTGGTCGCACCAAGTCTTCCGCGGACGTCCTCTATTTATGGTACCATCAACAGTTGCATCATATACTTCTTCTTTCTTGGCATTCTGTCCTCATTCATCCGTTCTATATGAACGAACCACCAAGCGGACCTACCTTTCTTAATCTTACTCGTTGTGCTAAGGTCAACTTCACGTTCTCTCCTTATTTCTTCATTCTGTCGTACTACTGTCTACTTTCGCACCACTTCTGCTAGCTTTGATTAAAAATTATATAATCAAATAATTTATTTGTTCAAATATACTGTATAATATTTTCTGTAGTATAAGTTAAATATATATGTTGTATTTGATGTATAAACTAAAGAAAAAATTACACTAATCATATTATCATCGCCGTCAGCCTGTTTCTCTACTGCTGTGTAATTTAGGCCTTGATTTGTATTTAAAAAAATATTCCATATGTTTTATAAACGATCATCCCAATAATTAACTACGTACTGGTATTGTTATCCGATTAATATTGATTATCTGCATTCAGAGTCACGTGCATCTATTTCACCAATTATCCAAAGGGTTGATCAATGTCGAAATAATTCGTTTTTTATAGATATTTACTCTACTAAATTGTAATTAATTAATGTTGCGAGCTGTTTGATTACGTTTTTAACTGTGTTCACTATAAGTAATAATGATTATTCTTTGTGAAGTTATTTTATAATATTATTAGCAGTCTGAGAGAATGTCGGGGTTTACGATTCGACCATTAGGGTCAACAGAAATTAAGGGTATAATTGTGGCGCGATCAGGTGGTATTGGAAGGATGGTTGCAACGAGGGGGTGCACGGAAAATGTACGAATGTTTAACAAGGGCGAATGTTGTGTGTGATTTATGGTTATTATAATATTTTTAGGAGAACATATTCTTATTGTGAAGTTGTAATTATTCAGAACATAGATCTGTGATATTTTAAATATGAATTAAATATATTAATCAGAAAGATATACATATAAAATCAATTTTATCGAAAAATATTGTTGTTGCGCCACCGGAATTCGAACCTGGATGTCTTTCCTAACCGGGAAAGGTGCATTATCCAAATCAGTTATATGTATAATATATTTAATTCATATTTAAAATGTCACAGACCGTCTGTGACAATGTGTTCTCCTAATAATAAAGTTGTATCAATGTGTCCAAAATTTAATAAAAATGAATTGATAATTCTGGCGTCTGCTTCAGTTTACTCAAAGGTATTTGAGATTCTGTAAAAATAAGGTAGATGTCTCTTTCAAATAATGGAACGATTAAATGTATTAATATCAAAAAGGTAACATATAGGTTCGAAAAATTGTCGCTAAAAATATTGTCGCTGTAGCATAGTCGGATAATGCACCTTCCCCGGTTAGGAAAGAGATCCAGGTTCGAATCCCGGTGGCGCAACAACAATATTTTTCGATAAATTGATTTTATATGTATATCTTTCTAATTAATATATTTAATTAATATTTATTTACTATTTCTAAAACACAAAATGATCCTATATACAGGGAATATGTGGAAATTCATGTAACGCTTTAAGTCAACGTACTTCTAAATAAATATTTGCGAAATTGCTCAATTATTAATCTATTTTTTTGCTTCAGACCTTAAAACATGTAACAAAGCTTAGTTTAGAGTCTAGCCGCTCGAAATTTTAATTTTTTGTATTCAATATATAATTTGGAATCAATAAAATATTTCAATTAATCGAAATAATCGCACAATTAAGTTTTTTTTTTGAAATGCTTATATCTCTGAGGCACATATCCCTTGAACATTTTTTGACTTGTAATTTAGTCAGGTATCCACCCATAAAGTATTGTGGACTAGCCCTGCTACACCCCGTGTAACAGATAATATACGATGTACGTTTATAAGTTTTTTATGTGTACTAGTAAATTAAATTCACTGTTATAATAATGTAAAATTATCTAACAAACGACGCCACTATTATCCGATCATTCTCAGTTTTTAATTGTTCATTGTTCTCTTCTGGCAAAGCCACCCTCGCACATGTACGAGTATATTTGCAACCACCTACCCGGGGTAGGGAAAAAACTCGGATGTGCTAAAGGCGGCGGGTTTCGACAGAAAAAAATCGTGTTCGGTGCATTAAGGTCTTTTGATAAGATTTAATGTGCGCGACTTTCTCCGGTAGACGATTAATTTAATATTTGTATTTATTATCTTTGTTTAATTAATTTAATGATTAATTTTGTTAATACATTACATCAACTAGCGTGCATTCATTTTTTGATCGAGTCTCTTTTTTGCGACGATCCTGCAATTGAAGTGATGGAGTTTATTATTGTATATTACGTGTTACCGTTATTACCGTATTAGTAAACCGTTACGCGACTGTGATTGTACCACTGATTGGTAACAGAGATTTACAATATTTCAAGTCGGCCTCCGCTACAGCCGCAGGAAGGGTTATAGAACCGACTGACCGTCTCCAGAAGTCTAAATTTTGTGAACGGGCATTTGCGGTGGTGGCAGGCAGGTGGGATCTGGAGGGACCTGAATGTTCTGACGCGACTGGCGAGACTTGGCGTAGAGCAGTGAGGAATGGGGGGAACTTCTCGAGACAGCCAAGGTCCACTCCGAGCCGAAGCGCCATGATGTATGGATGTGTATGCAGTACAAAGTATGGTTGTGCCAAGAGTTGTAACACTGTGAGTGATACCTCAAATAAAAAGTCTCCGTTAGTCCAATACTATGTTGTACGATGATGAACTCCAAATCAATGATTTTATTCAGTATATATATATTTTCACTTATTTTCAAGTCATAACGAATTATATCATTGTATAATTAAGTAAGAATAGTTCATCTCCTGAGTAAAGTGTAAATTTCTCTTCATTAATAATGCTTTAATTAATGTATATATACCTATATATGGAACTAATGTCTCTTCAAGGTTAATTCACAATGACACAGGTTACCATGCCGAAACGTCGGCAGGATAACCTGCGCCATTGTCAAGGTTTTCCTCAAGCAACCTAGCCTATAAGAGACATCAGCTCCATACACTAGTGTTCGCGCAAAACTTTAATTAAACATATATATATATATATATAAATAAACAAATAATAGATATATCTCATAGAGACGACGCTATTTTTTATTATACTTTACGGAAATATATGGAAGTATGGGTAATTACAGGGCTTACGACCTGCCTTCGGCTGGCTTAAGCGATTACTTTACACAATGTAACGTTCACCATTCAAGTTTTGAATGAAGGGTTTCCACATATAAACATATATACAACTTTCAAAAATTTGATAGCTATGGAGATTGATTAATGGGTGAGAATGGTTAATTATTACCCATACTGCCACATATTTCCATTAAATATAACAAAAAATAGCTTAGTCTCTATGAGATATCTTTTTTTGTGTTTAATAACAGTGCCTTTGTAGGTGAAAATGCAGTAATTGTGTGTTCTTGGACATATTCAAATATTGCTATATATATATATATAAATATTGCATGATTATTTGCAGTCGTTTTGTAATTATTGTCTATTATGTTTGTTTGAAGAAATTTGTTCTTGTGTGAAATGAAAGCATGTTACAAAGTCGGTGCGGGTCTCATACTAAAATGTGCATTCTTTAAATGATTGTGCTGCAACGCAATCGCCGTTATTTTTAATTCTTAATTACGTCGCAGTCACCCTGCTAGCCCTAGCCTCATCCACCCGCAGATCGCTTCCTCCTTCCTCGCACTCAGCCGGAGTGAATTATGGTCTGTTATCATTACCAATTCACATTGGTATTGTTTCGAATATTGTACCGGTACACTGACACGAGACGCGGCGTGAAGAGGCCACGCACACTGGCGCAGCGAGTCCCCCCCCCACCCCCCCAACACCCCACACGCACGCACACTGACCCGCCGCCCGGGCAGGTGCACCGCGCCACCTGCCGCACTGTTTGTCCGCTAGTTTGCCGTTCGAAATTCAAATTTGCTCGTCTACGGCGAAACAGTTTTTTTTCTTCTTCAAGAATTTCGAACCGTATGCTGATGAATTTCCTGTAGAGTACTCCACATGTTCGGCGCTCGCCACATTTCGCGAACTGTCACTATACGGGGTGGGTTGAGGACAAAATCACAAACTGCGAATTAATCACCGGTGCCTCCGAGTCGCAATCACTGACAGTGATTGAGTATCTGAAAATATCTTGTTTAAAACTAAAATATGTACTTATTTTATTAAAGGTTTTAATTTGTTGATGGTGTGCTATATTATGTTAATTAAATATATGTTTTTTCACGAAATATTATAATGGTGCCAATAATACATACTTATTACGAATTTTTGTTCCTTTACTTTATAACAATCGCTGATTTTCAATCACTTATATCACAGAGGAACAATTTATCTTTTCACTAATAATGAGAGTAATCTCGCCCTGTCTATTCCTCAGGCTTCTGACAATCTTTGTAAATACATTATTAATATTTTCCCCCTGAATTTTTACTCTTCTAACCGGTACTCTTTTGTCACACTGTAGATTGTCACCGTCTGCGGTGTCAAGATGACGTGGACCACTGAAGGTTCAGCGATCGGTCGCTCTAATGATGTAGGATGACTAAAAACGCTGAGGAATCGATCACTGCATTATGATACAGTGGGCATTTAAAAAGCCGAGGAATAGTAGGTGTGTGTGTAATCACAAAAAAATTACGGAAATATGGACTCAATACATGATTCAATTGGGTTGAGATCAAGTCAGAAGCGTCGCTGGCCAACTTAATCATAACACCCTAATAATTCACCTTTGATTTACAATACATTCACTACATCTTTTTGTCTCAATGTTCACTTCTGATTTATGTCTAACGAACTGTTCAAATGATGCAGGGGACATTCGAAAGACAGGGATGTGTCACTGATGATGAACGATTAAGAAAGTTAAAAAACCGATTACCAGTGTAAAGGTAGTTCGTATCGGGAGAGATTATTATCGTATTTTTTTAAGAGTAATGTTTCAGCTGAATTCTAAATGCGGCAGCACGGATAATATATCTCTCATATAATATTCCTTTTACTTTGAATTTATAGACGTCAAACTGTCGGGTCAGCCTCTACAACAGCCGCAGGAAGGGTTGTAGAACCGACCGACCGTTGCCAGAAGTCTAAATTTAGTGAACGGCCATTTGCGGCGGCAGGCCCAAAAGCGTGGAACTCTTTGCCCTCCGTCATAAGAAAGTAAACTTTTCAAAAATCATAAGTGAAAATAATTTAATTTTAAAAACAAAGATAATGTAACTAGTTTATGTGTAAAGCGCCCTTGAGGTGAAAGTTTTTACGAAAATGGTGCTATACAAATTATCCAATATTATTATTATTAAGAGATCGAAAAGTATCCTAATTTATGTATGTATATAGGTATTAAAATTTCATAACCATAATCCCGATGTATGTCAAACTTTTAATAAATATCCTCGTACAAGACTCCAATTAAATTCTTAATAAAATTTAATTTTACGTTTGATTTGATAATCATGATAGGATATTATAACATATGTATGTATTTTTTTATAAATTTATAGGGTAGATGATTATCTCGTGATACGAGTCGAAATGTGTTCGCTCTAAGTTGTCGAGTCACTCGGATGGAGTGGCTAGTGTTCGGAGATTATGTAATTCAGATCAGAAGGCTTTGTACATGATGAGACCGAGGGCCCTCTCTCCTCGGATATCATGCGCGTTGATGTATATCGCAGTGTATATAAATGTTTAATATGCGAGTGAGTACATATGCTGTGGCTAGTGCAAGCTATTTAATATAGTCACAGATTTACAACTGAATCTTATTCTCGAGAAGGATTTTGATTTAGAAAACGAAAAATGCATCGGCATTTCCTTTCAGCGTTATGATTTTGGGTTCAATTGTAGTTTTTGCGGTTGCGTTAGCTCGCTAGAATGGAGAGAAGACAGTTTAATAGCGGGTGACATGTGGCGGGTCGGGCTGCGGGCCCTCGGCCGGCTCCATGTGTTCCTCGGGGCGCAACATGTGGTCTGCGAGGATCTTCGCAACAGCGGGTAGGTCCGAATCGGGCTCAACAACCACCCTGCATTTCTGCTTCTAGATAAATTATTATATATGTGCACACATACTACAGATCACCAAATATATAGACACGAACTAAGGCAAATTTCTTGTCTCAATATTTTCACTTTGGTACCACTTTCGTAATCAAATAGCTCCGCGACTTTTTTTCAAAAAATATATGACTCAATTGGAACGAAAATTTAAACGCTGACAGTATAATATGTATTAATGTAAAAAATACGTCTTTACACAAAGATTTAATTTTCGAAGAGTAAATACTTTTACTGTTGTATAAACGTTCCAAACCCCTCTCCTATATATACACTTTATTTCATGTCTATTCATTTACTGGTCTGTGATACATACATACCTTTAAAAAGTAGCCCTCGGTTTACGCAAAAACAAATCAGTGTAAAGTGAACCTAATTGAATAATAAAAGTCAACGATTTACCTTGCAGGCCTCCCCTAAAATAACTGTATGTGACAACACAATATGAATCAACTACGGGTTGATTTGTTTTACTCATGACACTAGTATATATATTTTTATTATTTCAATATTAATTAAGTTCATGGAGACACAATTCATTGTATTATTGCAGTGGCAATGTCAGAACTCGTGCATTAGCTAACTCCGCAGTCCCCAGATTGCATTATTTGGGGATTGAATATGCGGAGGTAGTCGACATTTTTGCTGTTTATATAACTCTTTATAGGACTATATTATTATAATTTTTTGTGTCTCAGCTCAATGGTGACGGGTAAATTGCTCTACTTCACAATTTATATTTATTTTTAATTTTGATTATCTAAAAACACGCTAACTCTATGTAATTATTTTCTTTGTGTATTGCACTTCTGATGTAATTTTCTGTTATTTTTTCAAATTATGTTAATGCCTGAATAGGGCGTGTATAATAAATACATATAATGGTACATAGATTTTTTTAATGTTTAATTATTTTGTACATAGGGAATCAAATAATGTTAATCACATTTTATTAATAATAATATGATTCTGTCGATGCCCTTCATTAGCTGAAACCGGTTGTTGAAAAAATTTTTTTTTGGTTACAAGTGAATAGTATATTTTATTATATTAATACTAGCTGAAGTACTCGGCGTTGCTCGGGCTTTACGCAAGAGTGAAGCGGCTTTATTTAGGGGGATGGGGGTAGTTATTTTACGAAATCAGATGTAGACAGTAATTTTCTTTTTATTTTTAACGTCATGTGTACAAAATTTAATCAAAATGTACCAACGTTCTGCTTTAAGGAGTGTGAAAGGAGGATAAAGGCGGGGTTTTTTTAAAAATTTCATGTAGACTGTGACCTTCCTCTTGTTTTGAAGGTCAAGTGTGCAAAATTTCATCAAGCTCGGACAGACGCACAGACACTCTTCTTTATATAATATATACTAGTGTAGATAATGGATTACCACCAAGAAATTTCGGAATGTATTAAATTAAATTTTTGTTTTATTAATAAATTATTATTATTAATGTGATAAATTTTCTTTTATTCTAATTCTTATTGTAAGTATAAGTATATATTATATTAAAGGCGTAACACACTGCGCTATTACCGATATGAAGCGGTCATATAACTTTGTCTCTTTCTAGCTTAGATAGCGCTCACGCACACATTAACGTGTATCGGTACACAGCGCATTCTTGAAGTGCCATGACCAAAAAATGGACCTGTAACTTACAATCACGCCCTTAGGTAGAGAGGACTGAGCACCACACTCTTCTGTCCTGCCACAACTTTCGCTTCATCCACATTTATACATCTTTTCATGCATGCATGTTTGCCAATTTTTGAGATTTCTAATAGGACAACTTCCAGTATCTGGTTTACCTGGTCGTGTCAATTTTTTCGTGGATATTCTATATTTCTGGTGCCATGGTATTCGCGTCACAATGAGTAATCCGCATAAGCGACCCTTTCTTAATCTTATTCACAGAGCTAAGATCAGCTTTATATTCACTATTAATATTTTATTACTTTACTGTAAATGGATTTGCCTCTTGAGTGACCTCATTTTCACTGCATTCAGTCAACATTCTCTCCCCAGGTTTCATTTCAATAGATCAGTGTTGGCACCGGGACTCTCTTATTACCGCTAGTCTCTCCTTGGCTGACAAGTTTCCACGGGAAATTGCTGCAATCCCTGCGGTCACCGTCCTTTCGATATCTTTGTATACGAGAATATATTATATAATAATTAGTTTGGATCTTGCTTTAATAACTTAATGTATGTTGGCACCTGTAAGCACACTATTGTAAAAATTCATTACCTACCTAAAAAAATTAACGACTTATTTTAATTTTGTATTATTTCCTACTATGTCTTAATTTTTTGATAAAATGTCCACTTTACATCTATCTGATTTCTTTGACAGATTAAATGATTGATAAATATTCGGTCACATATTTACGTTATATCACCCTTGCATACGATGTGTTTAAAGGCTGGCTATCTGGGAAAAAAAATCCGTTTAAATACTTAACTTTGTACTTATGTACATCTTATTGATTCCGCTTAATTGGGACACATCGGGACCAGGAAGTTTGGCCCAATTAACCGAAGCGAGCTTAATATTAAATGATAAATATTTTTCTTCAAATACGTAGGGCTCCCTTCGTTGTCTTCCTGCGTAAAATATCGCTGTAACCCGGCAATAATTTTTTTTTCTCCTGGTTACTTACAGCCACAGTTGGGTATTAATCATCAACGTCTTCTTCATCTAAATGTTGATGTTTCGATTTAATGCTTCAACAATTGCATCCCCATTCATTATTTTCATCGTAACATAATTATTAAAAGAACTTCTAACACGTCCTTATTTCTCTCATTGCTCAAAATTTCGAAAATATCTAAAGATTTTATATGATGTTGGTTTTTATGGCTCGCCAACTGTATTTGCTTGCAAAAGGGAAACATTTTCACTAACTCTCTGCCTTTTGTGAAACTAACTAATAAATTTTAAACTTATGTAAATTAATATATTAGTTCCTTGGTTTTGTTTATGTTCCTAGAGTTTTGGCCCAAATAAGCGGCTGCCCCAATTAAGCGGAATCGACTGTATATAATTTCGTATTTCATACACGTTTTATATAATGCATCACATTATATTCACGATATCTTACGTAATGTTGTATTTGATTTACTATTCTACATGTGACATCTAATAATGTACAAGCAAAAAATTTAACATATGAGCGTAATAGATTTCTGCAAGATGTCTACCAATAAACATATAATCGTTTGAAGATGTCTAAATGTTGAAAGTCAGATTATTGTATTACAAATATTTGATAATGCGCCCCTGATCCTGGGCTCGTGGACCCTTGGATTGCCGCATCTTTTCTGATAAATGAGCCCCGACATCTGTCGGCGAGAGAAGCTCATTAATTATATTAAATAACAATGTATAACATGCACATTTTAATATTCAATCTATAGCCCGACATATCGGCACGGTCGATGTGTGTACGAGCGCCAAGCTTGGCTTTATTTTGTAATTCGATCCACAGTTTAAATTATTATTGCGTTTGACAGGCAAAGCTGCCAATAATTTTAATCGTTGTATCTACATTCTTGTAACATGTAATATGCATTTAAAAAATGGGTCGCGTCGTCTCAGGTGTATTACTTGGTGGGAGGGTTAATTTTTTATTACTTTTCCAATATATCAAACATTGTCTGCCCATATGATATATCGGGCCCTTTTAGACATTGTTATATCATCCTCCAAACAATTGGTTGGGTTTTTTTTTGTTATGTACTTACTTACCATCACGCCGTTTCCCCGTGGGGGTAGGCAGAGAGGATAGAGTACCACACTCTTCTGTCCTGATGCACAATTCTCGCCTCATACAAGGTCGACAATTATTGAGGCTTCTAACAGAACCATTCTCCAGTATCTGGTTTACCTGGTCGTGCCAAGTCTTCCGTGGACGTCTTCTATTTCTGCTGCCATCAACGCTTGCGTCATATATCTTTCTTACCATTCTCTCTTCATTCATCCGTTCCATATGACCAAACCACCTAAATGATTACTATACTAAGATCAGCTTTACATTCTTTCCTTATTTCTTCATTCTTTACTCTGTCATAAATGGATTTGCCACATATACACCTAAGTGATCTCATTTTCACTGCATTCAGCCTACTTTCGCTCCAGGCCTCACTTCCATACATCAGTGTCGGTACCAGGACTCCATTGTCCTAGTCTTGCCTCAGTTGACAAGTTCTCATTAACTATAATTCCATTCAAAGCGTCGTTCACTCTTATCCCCTGCGGTCACCCTCCTATCGATATCTTTTCTCTGTCTTTCCGTTTCTATCGACCATACTTCCCAAATACACAAACTCATCTACTTGTTCCGCACATTCATTACCTACAAGTATTTTGCACGGTGTCTTGCTTTCCTGTTTCTACTCACTAGCCTCTGTAATTCTTGTTCATTATTCGCCATTAGCACTGCATCATCGGTGTACAATAAACAGCATACAATCAAATCGCCCATTTTCGCTCCTACATTAATATATTTCCAGTTCTTTCACACAATTATCCAAACACAAGTTGAACAGCCATGGAGACATTACACAACCCTGCGTGACACCCTTTGTAATGTCAAACCATGGTGTGAATGAACCATTGATCATTACACACCTGTGATAAATGAAATATTTAACGTGGGGTTTGCACGAGCGCCTCCAACTCACCCCTGATTTACATATATACCATCATCCACGTCGGTCCCATAACTGAGGATCGCGATCTCCGTGATCTCTCGCCGTCTTATATATGCTCCTTCATTTTTCTCGGCATCTTAGAGCTGTCGCTGGAGAAGTGCCTCTTACCTTTTCCACCTTTGTCGGTCCAACGGGTGGGGGATCTTTCTCTTCCTCTTCGTCCTTCGACGTGGCTCACCGCGACAAGCATCTCCGACCTATCTTCCCTTCTCGTAAGATGCCCAAAAAATTGAAGGATTGTTCTTGATTTTAAACTCCTGCAGAATGGAGACGTTCGTGCGTACACACGAGTATATAGATATGTCTACATGATATAAGAATATAAGTTCATATCCATTTGTATGTGTCGAAAGTTATATTTTTGAAACATAGATTTATTCGAAAACCATTAATTAAATAAAAAGGCATATAGTTTGTTACTGTTTAGTAATTGAATTCAGTGATCAATGCTTATGTATAGAAGTGAAGTCTGGAGCTGAAAGAAGAATATTTAATGTAAACTAAATGTAGTGGAAATGAGGTCCAAATCTATTTATTAAAATTAAAATTCAAAAATATATTTTTGCACCATAGTGAAGAGAATTGTGAACGGTAATTCTTAAGTGATTTGATCATGTGGAATGAATGAATGAATGAGAAGAGAATGATAAGATAATTGTACGATATACGAGAGTGTTAGTGCCACTGCAAATAGGGGGCCTTCATGACCAGCTAAACCAGATTCTACTCGAAGCAGTGGCGTAATTACAGCCAGTGCCAAAGGTCGTGCAGTACTTTGATATCGTATCCGAGAATCTATACTTTTCGCAGCGTTAATATGGACTAAGAAGATTAAATTTAATACCACAAGAAATTGATTCATAAATTATAAAGAAACATTTGTCACGTGGGTTACGAAAACACGTGACAATTATCGACGAACTGTCGGGTTAGGGATCAGACTATTTTTTTTAGAATTTACTAACAGAATTTCTTTTAGTTTCGAGTGTATATAAATATCAAAAACTAATTTTCTTTTTATTACTTTATAGATAGAACCGCGTAGTTTCTGCTTAAAATTCTATTAACCCTTTTCTCCATTAAAATAAGGTGTACATATAGAAGGGTTTGCAACATTAAATACGGGACGAGAGGCATTCTACACACATTATTTGTGGAAATATAAATCCGATAGTTTATGAAACATTTATGCAACAGTAAAAGTATTTACTCTTCGAAAATTAAATCTTTGTGTAGACAAGACGTATTTTTTACATTAATTTTAAGCATTTAAATTATTTTTAGAAAAGTTGCGGATTTGTTTGATTGCGTAAGTGGTACCAGCGTGATCACGTGGGTGACACCAAAATCAAAGTTTGTTCATTGTTTATATTAGCAATATTTGAATATGTCCAAGAACACACAATTACTTGAGTTTTACCTACAAAGGCACTGTTATTAAATAAATATCAGATATCTCATAGAAATAAAACTATTTTTTTATTATATTTAATGGAAATTATATGAAAGTATGGGGTAATTACAGGGCTTAAGAGCTGTCTTCAGTTGGTTTTGATTTTAAAATTTGATAAATATGGAGATTGAGTGGTGAAAATTGGTGCATTGGCGAATGATTACGCAAAATACTTCCATATATTTTCCATTAAATATAATTAAAATAGCTTTGTCTCTATGAGATATCTGATATTAGTTTAATAACATGTGATCGGGTCCCAATTTGTTTTAGTCACGCCACTGACGACAAGACGCACGTACGTGAACCAGATAAAGTGTGACGTTCCGCTCTCTGTGCCTACCCCCGAGTAGGTAAGAATCTAGACCCTAGCCAATCTGGTCGCAGAGCTAAAGCGCCGTCCGTTGCGAACTGAATATTATAATGTAACATCATTATCTATATCAATTAATCCGAACACAGTGTGATTGTGTACGTGCCCGAGCGTGTGTGTTTACATGTGACGTGTAATAAATTACCCACTATTATCCGCGAATGTGAATCCGGCGGCCGGCGACAGCTCCCGCCGATATCGGCCGCGACGATCGCTTTACGTTTTGGATCCGGCCGGCAGAGCGGGCCGCGGCGCCGGTGGGCGGCGGCCGGGCGCGCCCGCCCATTGGCCGGCTCCGCCCCGCCCCCCGCCCCGCCGGCCAATGGGGCCGCGGCCCGGGAGGGAGCGACCTCTCTTTGTTCTCGAGCGCCGTTTGAAATAACAAAATCAGCGGGAAAAGCGCGGATTTTCTCGACGAATTTTCTGAACGGTTCTGGAAACATTCCAGTTGTTGAGAAATGTCTCGCCGCCGGATGTGCGGATTCGTTCGGCGCCCGGGGGGCGGGGTGGGGGAGGGGGAAGTAATATTGTGTTCGGGATCACATTATATCGACCGAGAATAATGTCTTTCTCATTCATTTGACATGTTGCTGCGGGATCTTTTTCTACATAAAGACACTATCCAATTTCTGAATTTTGAGTCCACCTCTGTTTACGCGTAGATATTATTTTCTATTTCAAATGCGAGATGATTGATAATGTATAATTACCAGGGGCGTGTGCTCTATACATTCAAAAAAGTTTTACGAAATAAATGTAAATTAAATATTTTTTTGACATATTATGTTTTGAGTAGTTTTTCTTAAAGGACTGCTGGAGGGGGGGGGGCAATTTTTAAGTATAAGCAAAACGAAAAAGGAGAAGAAATTCAATGTGGTTATTAGCAATTTAAAATTTAAACCGTTCAGCGTCCGGTAAGTGCTGTTAATTCATTAAAAATTATATAACATACTTATGTTATATAATTATAAAACTATGTTCTATGGACTTCCATAGAACATAGTTTTCCATACAGATGGAAAATTGAGGTGCAGTAGTTCAAGGCAGACACTCAGGCATACATTCATCAAAAAAACTCCCAAAAGACGGACAGTGGACGAGACACAAAATGGATTGGGTCACGAGGTATGGAGAGTAAGAGGTAGGCGCGTAGGTGGAGTTCCACCTAACTACCCACCTAAGGATCTCCAACGAGTCACCCATACACGAATCAATTCCTTATATAAAACAAGATTCGTCCTATTCCTAATTAATATCCACAAAATATGCTCAGGCGTCTGTTCCACTCTACCACATGGTACACCACGGGGTATCCACTAGTCTAAAGTCCAGTTTACTCCGAAATTGTCCATGTCCCATAGTCATCTGCTATTCAAAATGATTTAGGTCTGAAGGTTTCATCATGCCTTTCAACTTGACGGCGACGCTAGGAAGAAAGGAATGTGTCCATCTTCCCTGTGCTGGCGTGTCCCACCTCTCTTGCCACTTTCCAAGCGTAGTCATACCATCTAATCCATACTAATAGATCTACACGAGAATAATTCAGTTAAGATTTTAACTAGAAACGTATAACTAGTGGATGAATTTAAACGTCTTCAATATTTGCAAAATTACTTTGTGGCCTCATTTTATGTTAATAACTATGCAAAATACTTTGTTTAAACCATTATTTATTTATTATTCTACATGTTTCGATACATATAATATCTTCTTTAGGAAACAATGTATACTAAAATTAAAAAATACAAGCATAAATAAAAACAAAAGTATAAAATGGAGAATAAGTAAGAGAATAATGTAAACAAATTTAAAATGTGGCTCTTTGCAAATAGCCCATTTATTAGGGGTTATTTATAATATTAAGCTTGCTATTAACACTTTTTCTTATTTCTAAAATTTCAAATTTATCTAACCCTAAACCCCTAATATCTGTATGTAAAATTTTTAAACCTTATTAATAATATCAATGGAATGGTTTATTTCCAAAAGTTGATTGGAAAATTTTGAATAGTTATTGATTTAATTTATGCTTGTATTTTTAAATTTTAGTATACATTGTTTCCTGAAGAAGATACCGTAGGTATCGACACATGCTCAATAATTAATAAATAGTGGTTTAATCAAAGTATTTTGTATAATTATTAATGAAGAATTTAAAGTTTACAAATAAAGCTGCGCGTGTATTTTTTCGAAAAACTGTCGAAAAACTACACACTACGAATACACGTCTTCGCTTTAACAGACGTGTTGCAAAACGCCGCAAGTGTGTCTTTGAAGCGGACTTGACTGTATGCATTCCGCTACACTTTAAACGTATTATTATTTTATATTGTAAAATATTTTAATAACTGCATTAGTTAATAATTTGAAAAACTTCCCAAGAATAATATTAATAACACACATTAATACAACCTCTAATGATAATACCCATCGATATTAGCGGCATAACCTATGTCCATGCCAAGTGCACGCCGCTGATAATTCCATACATTATAACTATAAATATTTTATACATGTACATAAATAAGTACCTACTTGTGGCGTAATGCAGAATTAGTTATTTTCAAATTCTGTTAATGTTTGCATAATCGTGATGTCAGATTGCTGGTTAGCCACAAATCTAGCCACTGTCTTTACAATTAAAAATATCGCCTATCATCCATTACGATTTTTTTTTATTTTTAAAAGCATTAAATTTAAAGTCTTTTGTTGGTGTTAAGATAGAGACAAAGGGAGGAAGTGTCCTATTGTGTCGGGCTTGAATCGAACCGGAGATCAGGATGTCTGCAGACTATAGACCCATTGTACCGCGGAGTCATTTTCACACTTAAAACGTCGATTTATTGGAGAAAACACGACATCTTGCGGAGCCGGGACGAATTAATAAGAACATGAAGCTGTCTATTTATTATATATTCTTTATTTATTGTTAGCTAGCTTGGTGGGTGTGTGGGGGGTGGGGGGGCGCCGACCATAAGGCCAAGGTCATATGTAGCACGACGGAGCTCCTTTGGGGAAAGAGTGCCCAGAAAAATTTCACTCGGGGGCACCGCAGAGGCTAGGGCCGCCACTGGGCATCCACATACCTAAAGGAGCGATATTTGTAATTATTAGAATTTTAAAATGTTTAAAAAATTTAAGATATAGATATACAGTCGAACTCGATTACAATGAGTACGAAGGGACCAGTTAAATTTGCTCATTATAATAGTTACTCATTATTACAAAAAATATTTATTATTAAAATTAAAAATCTATAAATGTATGAAAAAAATATTTTACTGCATTCTATCACATTATTTCTTAACAAAATTCAAAATACTGCTCCGTTTTAAAGTTTAAAACCTACTACTCCCATTGTTTATTCCTAAGAATTCGCAAACCTGAAAGGAATCGTAAACAATAAGGAACCTCGTCGGCAGACGCTGCTTTCGATTTTATGACTTCTCAAGAATTAGGGTTTTTTGACTGTGTAGTGTATTTTGTTCACTCGTTAATTTTTGTATGTTATATCAGTGAAGCGAGCTCACTATAACAATGAAGAGTTGTTTGAAAACAGCCCTGAATCAAAATAATAATAATAAGTATCTCCTCATTACAACCGTGCTTGATACAACCGAGTTCGACTGTATTTTAAAAATATATATTAACACCCTGTATTTATCACCATCAGGCTTCACTCAAGGATTCTTCCCTTTGAGAAGCTTTTTTTTTTTACTTTGGTGGCTTAATCCTATTACAAATTGTGAAGTATCCCGAAAGACTACCGCTCGTGAGGGGCGCATTCTTATATTAGCTAAAGAGCGCTTATTAGGTTTGACTACACCCTAAATTTCATTATCAAATTAACATACATTTGTAGTACCTACTGATCTCCAGGTAGATGTCTTCCTTAAGGTGCGTATCCACATGACATCAACTCTTGAGCTTAGCGGATTTCACCCATTAGTGAATACGCGCCCTTATTATTTATTCTCAAGTTTTTTCTAATGTTTTACTTTGTCAAAAAAAATTCAAATCATTTTCGAGATAAATTCAGTAAAAATGCTTTCGTCGCGTGTATAAATACACAATACAAATAAAAGTATGCCAGCTTACATAATCTGTTATTCAACATTATAGAATTTCGTGAAAAATAATTTTAAAAGACTGAAACCGCTTCCAAATTGCCAAATATTCCAACCGCGAAAAACTTGTTAATAATTGTCACGAACCACCACTGACACAGTAAAACAAAAGAATTGATTAGCGGGCAATGGAGTGAGACAGGAAGGCACGTGCTGTCTCTGTCCGCTCGGCCGACCGCGGAAGGGCCGTCTATTCAAATAATCCATTCATTTCTTTTATTCTACAGCCATTTCTTGATATTATGTATGCAGGTACCTACAATTATATAACCGATAAGAAAAGCGATTTTAGAACCCGACAATGTTCGCCGCCATCTACCGTCGCGCATCTGAATGAGAAGCTATCGGCAATTATTATCGTCAGTTCTGTGTTTTATTAGTCACTCTACAGATGGCGTGTTATGAGTAATCGTTATGATTTTTATTATGATATCTCCCAGTGGCGTAGCAACAAATTTCCAGACGGGCAAGCACGAATACCGTCCTCCTAAGAACACACCGCATTTCACTTAATTTATAATGAAAATACTGACTGCAAAATTATTTAAAATATTAGCCATTAGATACATACTTAAAATAGTTGATACAAGGTATATTCTAATAATATATATCTTTTACGACTACTGGACTTTAAATTTAAGATTGTTCATTAACTTGTCCCTAAAATACCTAAACTTGTGCTGTAATCAGTGGCGTGCAGTAGGTATACACTTAGGTTATGATGTTACCATGATATTATATAATACAATGTAATATACTATATGCTACATTGTACAGTAGGTAGGTTTATGAACTTTCATTTAACCGACGACTTTACGCAAAAGCAACACCACGTTTAGTAAGGAAGTAAAATTTGCGAATTAGTAAATGTGGAAGTAGATGCTTCGATCAGCTCTAAGCCCAGTTCAAAACCTTTCAAATGTCATTCTGTTAGTAAACAGCATAAGTAAGGACTTCGTACAACATGGCTCAGCTGATCCATTTCTGAGTCTGCCGAGTGAAATTTTCAATTCTGTAGGTAGCAATTGTATGGCTTGAGTAGAACGATAGATTTTTAATAGTGGCTAGCAATTGTGGTAGCAAAAAATGAATAATAACCGAGTAGAGGACTACAGCGCTCCGGTGGCGTCGCGCGGTAGCATCCAGAACTACGCGACTAATAATTTTGCTGATACACGGTGGGCGCTAGCGTAATTATAACATATGGTATATTTATTTTATATTTGTTTCCCAGAATTTTTAGTTATGCACAGCTTTTTTACTTGTATGCAGTGTAATATTATCTAAAAAAAATTATATTCATGTCATATTAGTGCAGTATCTACCATTGGTAAATTACAGTCACCAGTACAAATAAGTAAATAATTAAAAATATTATGCCAGTGTGGACGTCTGTTTTAATTAATAATTTCTCTGTACCACTTTTTAAGCAACCTTTAATTAAGAAAAGTTGCGGTCCATGTTGATCTGTAATATCACGATAATATTTTGTTACATTTAATGTCACTATCAGTATCGCCTCCCCGGGGAGGTGTCTAGATATCCAGGCGGGTAGTTATGCCATTGATCATCTACATAAAAAGCATTGTCTCAAAAATTAAATTGTTATATTTTTCCAGGCGGTTACACCCCCGGGGGCCAGCACCAGCAGGGCGGGGGCTCGACCCCGCCGCCCTTCCTGCAGCCCTACGGCCCCCCTCCCCCCCCAGCCGCCTACCTGCCCCCGCACCACCCGCAGCACCATCACCAGCAGCAGCATCAGCACGACCCGCACCAGGTAAACACCGCAACATATGTCATCATTCATTACTCACCGGCTATATGTTGTAAGTGCATTCTGTATCGCTCTCCCTGGAATTGTACAAACGGTGTTCTTACATATCAACTTCTTGAAAAATATGAGATAATATTTACATAAATGATTATCGAACAATCGTAAACATTACGAATAAAACATAGATAAGAAAAGAAAATGCGACTATAGAGTGCGACGCGAGATGACCATGAGATGATAACAGATGCTTAATATACTTGCCAGTTGTAAAAATTCGCACGATTTCGCTAATGTATGCTTATTTTTACTTGTAATAAAGAGAATGTACATTTCATTTCAAATTGAATATATATTTACTAGTGATGGTAAACCGTTATGTGACTGTGATTGTGTTTATCAGACATCAATCATCGTCACAATCACAATCAAAATGACAGTTTAAATATCGATTTTACCATCACTAATATTCACGTACTGTTATTGAATATATAAAAGAGAACACATTAAAAACATTCGCTACTTTGGCGAATGTGTTGAATTTTTTGTTAATGGCGAATTACACTTACATATCCAAATAGCATGTTCAGTTTAAAGTCACAGACCAATATTATTATGGTTGGAATATACTACACTGTCGATTATCCGATGTTACTAATGTAAAAATATTTTTTCATTACTAACTTTCAAAAAATTATAAAACCGACGAACGCGTCATCGATCAGGATTTCCTGTGTGTGACGTGTTCGTCACGCTTAGATTCAATATTTACTGTTTATGCAAACGAGCGGACGCAGCATCAAATTGTACCTATATTTAAATAGACTTTTTGAATTATTCTTACTCATATTTTAGTATTTTTGTCCCCGGGTAA
Source organism: Eubasilissa splendida (assembly GCA_031772225.1). Lineage (NCBI taxonomy): Eukaryota > Metazoa > Arthropoda > Insecta > Trichoptera > Phryganeidae > Eubasilissa > Eubasilissa splendida. The sequence goes on along the minus strand of CM062861.1, from coordinate 17,964,093 downwards.
TTTTTTTTCCCCACCACTTCGGATAATCGAGAGTCTACTAAATAAACTAAATAAAATAACGAAACAGTACAAATTGCTGTTTGACATTTAGAAGACCTATTATTGAGAAGTTGCCAGGAAAATAAGTAGATAGCCAAAATATTACTGAAACGGGTCGTGGCCAATTCGAGTCTGATTATTTCTGGATGCAATTCGGCTGAGCTGATTTGCAACGGTCGCGCTAGAGTGGCTCGTAAGTCGCATCGTCGTCCATTATGAAATCAGATTATAAAGTGGACGGAGAAGGTAAAACATATTTCTATATTTTTCAAATATTATGTTTCTATGTTTTCTAACACACACCAGTCGCATTCATCTTACTTAACTAAAAAACAAAATGAATTAAATTCTATTAAGTTTTTTGGCATTTAACTTGCTGCCTCATGCATACATTCAATTCGCGGTTTTTTTTTATTTTAACTTACGTATCTCCTTCCCTTTCTTTCCTCGCCTATTCTTAAACACGGGGAAGAAAGACGATGTCGCATTTGATTAAAAGTCTACCAGCTGCAGTAAGTTCAGTGCGCTAACTACCGTCGCTTCACTCCGCTTTACTCCGTTAACGCTTATTGATTAATATTACTTTAATCCCGCTTATATATAATAAACTTTTTCGCGAGTGTTAGTATACACCTTGCGACGCTTGTATTTGTGGTGGAGAGGAATCAACAAATGAACCAGGATCCGTTAGACGAAAAGTAAGTGCCTCTCTTTCTTCCTCATATTTCCAATAGACACTTTCGTCTTTTTTCTGCAATTTCATTTGTTTATGTCGATGTTGACGTCTCACTCTCTTATAGAGATGGTTTTAATTTTCATCTATCTAGGCAAGTTTATTCTATCTGCGAAATGATCCGAGATGAAGTAAATATCAGTATCGTGTAGAGATTTTGATCTGGAGATAAATTTAGAGATCGGCTTCAGCAGTGGCGTAACTACGCTAATGCAGTCAAAGCTATGCATCGGGTACCACGTTAGACGGGGGCCCAAATTATACTTTTATTATTTTTCCCAGCGCCAATATTGACAAATATTTTTAAAATTATACTACAGCAAAAATTAATATAATATAATAATTTCTGTAATACATATATTGGGTTAAGTCCAGACCATCGCCGAAAAGCGAAACTTGATACATTATTTGATAACGAGAACCATAGTCTCATACAAGTATTTCTTCTAGACAAACAGAAAGCATTGAATTTCAAGCATTTATTCTATTTTAACTGCTGCTGGGGATATTCAAATTTACCCAACTAACGAACGGAACATCAATTATGTGAGGCATGAGATGTCGAATATCTGACATTTGAATGTATGCGGTGAACTACGACAGCCGAGAGTTGTCTCTTAATACAAAACGGGAACATCCGTGGACGTGGGTCATAAGAGTGAAATATCTAAAAATTGGTCGTCTCCGCAGGACTACCAGCAGCTGGAGGGTCTGCACCAGGGCCAGCAGCAGCAGCAGCAGCAGCACGGTGCGCAGCAGCAGCAGCAGCACGGCGCGCAGCAGCACGGCCAGCACGGCGCGCCCTACGCGGACAGCTCCCCGGAGTTCTACGCCACGTCCCCCCAAGGGCTGGAGCACAAGTATCAGCCGGGGCACTACGTCAAGCCCTACCCCAGAGGTGAGCATCATTTAACTATCTACAATCAGTTCCAAAACGTAATATTTAATTTTGGCTATACATAATTAAATTTTTATGTATGATGTTTTCTTAATCACAATTTAATGGTTTATAACTCTATTAATTTTTAACATTTTATTAATTTGTTTCAATGCAGACTTGTCTCCGCAGTCTTGGCTTCAAGATTATAAGAAAATATATTTCGTATATGCAAGAATATTCTATATTAAGGTAATTTTGTGACACGCGGAAAATGAATGTAATAGTCGCGGTCTCTCTTATAATGTTTGTATTTTCTTAATTATGGCAAATAACATTCAGTTTATTAGTTTCACATTACTGTAAAGGTTCTATCTAAGTAATAATTTAATAAAAAAAAGTCAAATCTAGTGTATAACTTCTAATATAAATTAATAATAAAAACCCACATTTTCTATAAAAATTGCGAAAATATGAATTATTATTATAAAAGGTGAGCCTTAAGATTTATAATATAAAAACGATAACTAATTGTGATTTTTTTTTTAAATGAACCATGACAAAGGATTTATTTTTATTTATTTATCCAATACTTGGTACATGCGTACAAAATTATGTTCAGTCTATGCAGTATATTTACATGTCATGCGTCAATTTCGTGCACCACATAATATCCGAATAATAAATTAGTGTGAGTTATTTGGCGATCGAGTTCATGGTGTATTTTTTGGTTCATTTTTTAATCGTAATATAATTATCACAGAAAATATCTAAATCTTTTTGTAAAAAGTTCGCTATTTATAAAGCGTTCGTAGCTGCATTAGTTGTGCGCTCGAAGAACAATAAGAAATAAACATTAAACAAATTATAAAATGTTTTTAAACAAATAATAGATATCTCATAGGAGACGAAGCTATTCGGCTGGTTTAAGTGATCACTTTCTACAAATATAACGTTCACCATTCTCACCCATTAATCAATCTCCGTATCGATCCAATTTTTGAAAGTTTTGGAAAGAATACGTCAATATATGGAAACAATTCGTACTTCCATATTTTTCCATTAAAATATAATAAAAAAATTACTTCGTCTCTATGAGTTATCTATTATTTGTTTAATAACAAAATTTTGGTGAAAATCCAGTAATCGTGTGTTTTTTGAGATGTTCTAATATTGTGAAAAATATTTATTTACCTTATTTTATTTTTTTATTGATATTGATATATATATATATATATATATTTTATTGATAACTGATTCAGGTGAGCCGTTCTCGTCCAACAAGCCTTCTTGTCAGTTAGTCATATGTACCCCATTTTGATAGGCATATTTTATACGCAGAATAATATTTTATTAAAAAATTACTTATAGGGATAGGGGGAGGGATGAACGAAGGGCTTTTAAATCATGGATGTAAGTGTAACATTACATTTAAAAAAAAATACTTAGACCATGTTGAACAGACACTCTTTAATATTATCTTCTAACTACAATATTTATTAAAATACTAATTAGAAAGATATACATATAAAATCATTTTTATCGAAAACTATTATTGTTGCGCGCTACCGGAATTCGAACATGGATCTCTTTCCATACCGGGGAAGGTGCATTATCCAACTATGCTACAACGACATATTTTCGAACCTATATGTTACACTTTTTCAAATTAATTCCATTGTTTGAAAGCCATCTACTTTGCGCTTTGCTACTATTTCTAATTAATACATTTAATTCGTATTTAAAATATCAGAGACCTGTGTTTTAAATAATTACAACTTCACAGTGAGAATTTGTTCTCCTTAACGATGTTTATTGTACAATTCCTATTTATTTATATACAAAAATGTGTTTTGTCGCCTTTAAACATTGAAATGCCACCCAAACGATTGGATATTCATTTCGTTTCGACTTTTTAACCGGAAACACATAAACCATAATGTTCTCCTATTAATATTTCAGCAAAGGGTTGGATCGCCTCCGTTTCCGTCTATCCCGAACCGTTAAATAATAATACAACTCACACGCGTCAGTTTTTGTTTTTCCCATATAATAATGATCGTCCACAACGTTCGGACACTGGATCCCTCCCGACCGCAGGGCACAGGGCCACTGGGCGACCCATGAATATTCAACACCCTCTTAATATATTCACGAGGGTTACCCTTTGTATGCTAACTAAATCAATTGATTTGATTGAATTGGAATCGCAATAGTCAGGACCGAATTACGTAACGTAGATTATTTAAAATATTTATATTAATAACACATTGGGAAAAGTTGCTTTTTCAGAACACGGTTCTGTGGCATTTTAATACAAATTAAATTAATCAACTAGAAAGATATACTTACAGAAAAAATCTATCTATCGAAAAAATATTTAGTCGCTACCGGGATTCGAACCTGGACGTCTTCTTATCCATTACTTATTTTTTGTAATATTTCCAATTGATACATCTACTATTCCAATTTTAAAAATAATCAACTTTACATTACGGGGAATCTCAAATACAAATACAAAATATTTCAACTTATACAGGGTGTAACAGACCTAGTCCACAATATTTTGTGGGTGGGATACCTGACTATATTACGAGTCGAAAATGTTCAAGGAATATGTGAAAATTTTGCACTATATTATTGTTTTAAATTTTTACATAATCGTGTTAAGCTTGAAGTACTTAGTAATAAATATATACTAAATCGTTCAATTATTAATCTATATCTTTGCTTCAGGCCCTAAATCATCTAACAAAAAATAGTCTAGTCGCTCGAAATTCGATTTGTATTCAATATATAATTTGGAATCAATAAAATAGTTCAATTAATCGAAATAATCACATAATTACGAAATTTTTTTAAAATCCTTATATATCTTGACATTTTTGACTCGTAATTTAGTCAGGTATCCATCCACCCATAAAGTATTGTGGACTAGCTCTGATTGATTAATTTGATCTAATAAACAAATGTGTCACGTTATTCTAGATCGTTGATATAATAAAATGTTCGTACATATATTAACAAAATGCATTTTATTACATTAGAATATTTATGAAATGTTAAGTCTATTTATATCTATAATACTTCATTAGTGCTGATTTACGTGGAAAAAATATGTTGATTAAGATTAAAAAAGTATCGATTAGATGGTTTGGTCGTGTAGACTGAATGAATGAAGAGATATTGGTGTGAAAGATATAGACACACGAGTCTCGGCCTGACCAGTAAACCAGACACTGGAAGATGGTCATGTTAGAAGCCTTGTATGAACATACATGACATGACAGCCAAAAACTTAACTCGCTCCGCTCTCTAACAACTCTATACACATCTATTGTATGAAGTAGGCTGGAATTTAACTCCGCTCTGTGGTCTCCCTAGAGTCTCGAAAGAGAGCAACATAATTTTTTAAGATTTATCAATTCTGAATTGCATATTTCGATATAAAATATAAATTACGATTATTCAATGAGTCTACTTTATTGGGCGATTTGATTGTATGCTGTTTATTGTACGCCGATGATGCAGTACTAATGGCGAATTACAGAGGCTAGTGAGTAGAATGTGCGATGTGTGCAAGGAAAGGGACCTTATTATGAATGTCAACAAGTGGAAAGTGATGGTATTTGAGAAGAAGGAAAATAAGACACTGTGCTAAATACTTGTAGGTAGTGAATGTTTGGAACAAATAGATGAGTTTGTGTTTTTGGGAAGTATGTTCAATAGAAACGGAAAGACATCGGAAGGAGGATGACTGCAAGGAATAAAGTGAACATCGCTTTGAATGGAATTATAGCTAATGAAAACTTGTCAACTGAGGCAAGACTAGGACAATGGAGTCCTGGTACCGACACTGACGTATGGAAGTGAGGCCTGGAGCGAAAGTAGACTGAATTCAGTGAAAATGAGATCACTTAGGTGTATATGTGGCAGATCCATTTATGACAGAGTAAAGAATGAAGAAATAAGGAAAAAATGTAAAGTTGATCTTAGTATAGTGAGAAAGATTACGAAATGATCACTTAGGTGGTTTGGTCATATGGAACGGATGAATGAGGAGAAAATGGTAAGAAAGATATATGACGCAAGTGTTGATGGCAGAAGAAGTAGAGGACGTCCGCGGAAGACTTGGCACGAGAATGGTCCTGTTAGAAGCCTCAATAATCGTCGAGCTTGTATGTGAAGATGTATGAATGTGGATGAGGCGAGAATTGTGTGTCAGGACAGAAGAGTGTGGCACTCTATCCTCTCTGCCTACCCCCGCGGGGAAACGGCGTGATGGTAAGTAAGTGATTACTTGAAAAAAGTAGCCTGGAGAGGAGATGTGAGCGATATAGTATTTCTATATAAAATGATCACTAGCATGTTGGACTGCCCTGAGTTGATACAAATGGTTTCGTATAAAATACCAACTCAAACGAGACAACATGAAGCGTTATTTGTAGTTACATATATAAATAATTATGCTATTAACTCGCCACTATCGCGGATGCATCGGCTCGGTAACAAGTTGAATTTCGTTGACGTTTTTCGTTGCAGGAGCATACCTGAATTGAAGAAATATTTGTACGTAAATTATACTTAGTTTTTTAATGTTATAATAAAAATATACTGTTATATTTAAATTTATAAAATATTATTCTTATGTGAAAGCCCACAGGGACGTTGATGGAAATAAATATGTACGTACGAATGCGTATGAGGTGGAGAAACAGCGTCAACGTTAGTCAGTTAATCTATTAGAGAAGAGAAATAACAAGATGACAGCGGGATTGCTTAGTGCTACCGAGTGTCGGTGCCGGTTTCGGTATCTAACATGATATCGGCAAAGGTGAAAATAAAACACACGATAAAAAGTGAAAATGTATCGAAATTTTTTTAATGCTCTATTTCTAACATAAACTTCGCTACAAATTTTACTGGCGTACCCGCTGAATAAATATATATTCTATTTTAAAATGTGTAGAAAGAGAATCGGATCATTCTGAAATGAAAAGTTTTAAAAATAAACGTTACCATTGAATTGCGCGATACGGTCCCCTTGAATTATATCCATCCGAAAGCTTTCTCGGTCAACTTTTATATTACCCAAATGTCCCAACGAGCCGACCAAACTGACATTCGAAAATATTGTGACAGAAAATGAACATCTCTCGTATTTACATCGTCAGGCGCGATATTCGAAATCGGACGTTTTCGAAACTATTAACAAAACATGTACCGGTGACATTTATGTTCCAATTATTCAGCGATTTTTTCGCTTTGGAATCGTACATTCCGTCAACTGACAACTGGCAACTCCAGTGCCTCAAATGCAAGCGGAATAATACATTTAATATTCGCGGCACAATGTTGGGATTTTTTTTGTATATTTGTCATTGCGATTGTGAATTGAGTTTTCTCTGCCTGATTTTATGTTTTGATCCATTTCGGCCGCTGGGATCTCTCACAATATTCCTGTCATCGGTGACCCTATAAAATCTGTTGGCAGTTTTTAAATATTCTCGAAGTGGGGACCGCTACCGACTTTCCGCGTTCGTCGCCATCATTATTCTGGAACATTATTTTAATACTTTCGACAGCCGTTTTCTTGTCAAGCGCCCACATTTTTTCACATCGCAGATTTTATTTAATCGTACATTATATACCTCTTTAGTTATTACAATTTTTATGGACCCTATTTACGTGTTTGCGGAAAACTCGCAGTTCCAACCAATAGGAGGTCAATTGCAGTAATTACTTTTTTTATGGGAAACATACTAGAGCATACCAGGTAGAGTTATAAAACATCGAAAATGAAACGAAATCCTGATATAATTCATCTCACCAATAGCGCTACACATTACTCGACACAATCACGGTGCAACGCTACACGTTTCGCTACGCTCACGCCGATCGCAAATTTGTTCGACGGAGTGACTGCGAGTGTAACGGCTAAACATTTCATCGCCAGTAACTTCGCTGGTTGTGATCCATTATTAATAATGTGGAATAATTACTGTTTTATTATCAGGATCCCTATGTATTGAAAATAAAAATAATATAAATTGAGTTTTTCACAGCGTTTATAAATATAATTTAATGTTCATTGAATAATTTCAACTCAAATGTCATATTGTACAACTAAGCATATTTTGGTGAATAAACCATATTTCGAGAACTTTAGAAATTTCATATTTTTTATGAAAGTATTTTCAGAGTGATGTCGGCAATATTTTAATATTTCACATGAAATTCACAATAATACAGGCGGCAAGTCATTTATAAATCATCTCTGTATCAACATGACTTTTTCGCCAGTGTCTACCTATTTTAATTTAGCGATATGTTTTGGAAATAATAAAATATTCTGCTGGGACATTTAACCTTGTATATTTAGAGTGGCAACATTTATAATTTGAATAATAACATAGATGTAATACTTCACCACCGTACTATTTCACTAGTGTAGATATATTCAGTTTTAATTAATAATTCATTGTAAATTCACTAGGTATCATGTTTTTATTTATTTTATATATCAATCATTTAGTCACATCCTTTTTTGAGAACTCTATTATGTACATGTAATCGCTGTTCTATAAATTGTTTAGTAATACTATTATTTACTAAAATTCAATTTATACTAGTGTTTTCAAAATGTGTTGAGTTTAACCTATAAAGACTAAAATGACACAACATCAAACCTTCAAGCAGCCCACACCCATAACGATGATCGTCAGATGGTGTGCAACTAGCTAGGCGCAATTAAAAGATCATTGTTTAGGATAATAAACTAAAATAAATAAATAACTAATGCATAATTAACAATTTTTAAATAAATTATCAAAGAAAGCAAACACGTTGTGGCTTGACATTATAATTAAATAATATAATATTCCATTATTTAATTAACTTTTTAAAATTTTCTTTGTCCGTCCTTCTGATTATTGCTTACTGCGTTGTGAGCCAAAATTGTGTATGTCACCGAATGAAGTGAACATTGAATCAATTGCACACTAGTAGTAGTGCGTCTTGCTACTACACTTGTACATTGTACATTGTAATAATTTAAGAAATGTAATGTTATATCATAATCTTATCTCGATGTAAAAAAGAAATAACGCGCTCCTTGTCTCACTGAGACATTTGTGCTCGGAAAGGTGTATGTGCTTGATATTGCATTCTTAATTATAAAAATGCATTCTCACAAACCGATTATTAAAATTGAAAACTTCTCTACGTACCATTTATTGCCGAATATTTGAATGATAAAATCAAATACATATTGAGATACTGAATTATTGTCAAAATATTTAGATTTGCTATTTATTTTGTTACATTCAGAATCAAATTATTCAAATGTTAAAAATATTTAACGTTGTATATATATACATACTATTATTTTCCTTCAAAACAGAATAAATGATAACGTGTAAAAATGCACTTAGTACATACATGTGTTGAGGATAAACGTTCGGTTGCCGAAATTAGTTTACGACCATCTTAAATGGTTGTATAATAAACTCACAGTTGCAACTTTAGCACTCCCATTGTTCGACCTGTTACTTTATCAAATGACTCCCAAATAATCTTACATTATACGTAAATAATATTTGGGTTATTCTTACATTACACGTAAATAATATTTAAAAATTATTTCTAGCGCGATACCATGATGGTTATGGTGGCGAGGGTGGCTACGGTTCTCCCTATGACAGTTTCGGAGGCGGCGCGGGCAGCGGCGGGGCGTGGGGACCCCCTCCTGAACTGCAGCACGCTCCCTTCCTCCCTCCGGACAAGATGCCTACGGGATATCCACCGGCAGGACCCTGCTTCACTGGTAAGACTGTTCACTGATTATCTGCAATATAACAATGACTTTTAGGTTTTAATTTTACGATCCTGAATGAGCAATGAAATGTTGATTTTCTTCAGAAAACATTTAAAGTCTAATTCTAATCAATATTAAATGATTTATACACAAATAACTCCAGGAAACAAATAAGTTTATTATAAATGGTTATAATGTTAATTTTCATAAACTTTCTAAGCTTTGTCTAAAATTATATGCATTTATTCATTATATTTTAATAAATCTGAAGACGAATTGGAATGGCAAAATCAGCGATGACCAGTCTGATGAAGATATGGAGAAATTGGTCCATCCTAAATAGAACCAAAATCCATCTGGTGAAAACTCTGGTATTTTCTATAGCACTGTATAGAACGGAACTTTATGGACACTAAGAAAAAATAAATCTTGGATGGCTTCGACATTAGATACTGAAGGTGGGCGCTGCGTATACCGTGGATCGCAATGTGCACAAATGTCTATATTTCTACAAAGTTATGGTTTGGCTTGGAAATTAAATGTATTAAAAATTTAAAAAATAGAAATATAATATATTATATTGTTTTATTTTTAGGTTCAGGTCCGATTCAGCTGTGGCAATTCTTACTTGAGTTGTTGACTGATAAGGCATGTCAAGGATTCATCTCTTGGACGGGAGACGGCTGGGAATTCAAGCTCACCGACCCCGATGAGGTAAGACATTGCGATATCATATATGTATCCAATAAAACTATTGGAAAATTTAATGTATTGAAACTAACCCTCTACTAGTAGCTTCTTGAGAAAAATGTTCTGAATGAAACAACTGTATATTTATAATACAACTTTATTGCAACTCATTCTCCATCAGTTGTCATGTGTGATTCTTTTGACAGGATACATACCATGTTTATTTAAGACTTAGTCATATTTAATGTTTAAAACTTGATGTAACAATTTTCACCCAACGTCATAGTTGCAGAAGACATGCAAAAAGTTGTTTTATTCAAATGTATTTAATATTAAAAAAATTCAAGAGGAGGCAATCATTATTTGTTACTAGAAAATATAATATATTTAGAGTTCACTTCATTTTATTATCTGTATGAACTCACTTTGTGTAACACTTTTTCAATCATCATTTTTTCATTGTAGGTGGCTCGCCGTTGGGGCATTCGAAAGAACAAACCCAAGATGAATTATGAGAAATTGTCCCGAGGACTGCGTTATTACTACGACAAGAACATTATACATAAAACTGCCGGCAAACGATACGTCTATCGTTTTGTATGTGATTTGCAGAATCTTCTCGGGTAAGAATCTCTTTAAGCCAAATTCTTATCATTGTTTATTCCACTTTAATACTATTCTGTGAATTGTAGTCCACTTGTGACAGAAATATTATAAACTGAGTGAAAGTCCATCGATAATGATAGGAAAAATAAATATTTTCAAATTCATACTGAATATTTGGTATATACTAGTGATGAGCTCAAAATCACGAAACGTGAGAAAAACACTGATATCTTTGAGTCACACTCACTATCAGTGACTGAATATCGGAATTATTTATATTTGATTGTGGACCGTGATTCGACGCACATGAAATATTCATGAAGGAATGCTGTTATAATTCGTGCTTCTGCCAAAACTTTTTACACATTAGACCTGAAATGCTGAGAATTTGACCCAAAAAATAAGCTCACATTTTTTAAGGGTTTTTATTCTCTTTGTGATGATATTAAATTAGATATATATTATTTATATATGCTAGAATATGTTTTTAACGCAAATAAAGTTTGAATAATGTAAGTAAATACGCTCAAAATTATGCTTCTATTTTATTTATTTATTTTGTGTATTAGTAATGAAACTGTGATCACAGTCACAGTTTTCAATCACCGATATTATCGAATATCAATCACAATCACACCTTATGTTCTTCAAAATATTAAAAATCTTCATATGCTGACAATTTGATTGATTACAAAATTAATGCAATTTAACCTCTCAGCTGCTAAACAAGTGTACTTCAAATGATATCCCCTGCGCGGGCCTATTTTCGAAAGTCGTAAATTTGGTTGAACACAACTTTTAAAATGACATTTAGATATAGATGCACGCATCCTGTGCATGATTTATCACTTGAAAATACTTCTCCGATAATGTTGTTAATATAAACAATCAATTGAGATGTTCAAATCCTTAAGATAATATAAATATTGACTGAACAAAACAATGATCCCTAAAAATGGTCGCCGACTTACGTATACTCTCGCGCGGTCACAAATACACTCACACTGTTTATACGATTATACCGACCTCGTTGAATTGGATTGCTGCGCCGATATCTTTATTATGCACTTACGAGTATGCTTATATTTTTTCACGTTTCTTGAAGATATTTGAAAATAATGTTTACATTCTTATAAAGTCCCTTGGAATACATAAATAAACAAAAGAGCACAGATGACTAGAATATGTAAACATTAATATATCACATCGAGTCAAGTGTCGCATCAGAGAGCGCAGTTATCTTCAATATAACAACACTCATACGTAACAGTGGTTTGGAGAAAAAATTATATTAAAGTATTATCAAAATGTTTGTTTTTCGTGATAGGTCCTAAAACACGGCCACACGCACAATGTCACATTACACTGCGAGCATTTATATTGTGACATTTTTCTAGTTTTGGACGCGGCGCAAACTCGACAGGCTCTCTGAAGTCTTTGGGATTTGTTTCCCGTTATTGGCTCAGGCATATGCTTTGCTAATGCCCTAGCAGTTAGTCTTAGGGGCGAATCATGTAACGTACGGGGATGGGGTGCTGGTGATTTGTGCGTAATGTGATATTTTTCTAATAATTGTCTTATTAAGGCTAATTGAAAGTCTGCTAAACTAACATTTTTTTTCGTTATCATTTTGTAAACTATTTGTGAGTTTAATAAAAATAAATCAATTATATGAAAAGCCACTTTCTTGTACCATTTTATTGTTTTTCGTAAGCAACTTACACTACTCAACATCATGTCCACTTTATCAACAGAACCCATACACTTATTATAGTCATTGACACATTTCGGTTTAATTATAGGTTGACCCGTTTTCCAATGTATTTTGCCTGTCGTACACATGGAATCGTCATACAAGGTTGTTAGCATGTGGACTTCTCTTTTATCGCGCCATTTCAATGCTAAAAGAGGTCCACGATGTTTGGCGTCCATTTCACCTTTTTTTAATTTACGAAATGTGGCCAAAAAAAGTCTGCGGCCCGCCATTTCAAAAGGTACACAATTTTTAAATTGAAATAATTATGATTATACGTAGCACAGTACAAGCATCTGTTTCTAATAAACGAATATTGTCTGAAAATATAACCGATTCCCAAAACACAAATAGTCAGAACAATATCAACATTTTGAATGTAAACACCAATTTAAATAAGATCACAGTAATAATGAATGTAGTTTCCTATACAATATATTGTTTCAATTATCCACAAAACCCAGATCGCGATGTCAATATTTCATATCAACGCACACTTCCGACAAATACTAGTGACCTCGAACACACGACAAGCGGGGGATGAGTCGGCGCCGCCAAATTCAAATAAACTGAACGGCGTTTCAAGATGTCTTCGTTTTTAAACTGATTTATATAAACAAATAACAATATTTCACGTGACTAACGTAAGATGTCAGCAACAGTATAGATCGAACTAATTTTTGGTATATTTTCCCGCTCGATTTGCCGCGCTGTCACGGAGTATTCAACAAAATATCACACGCGCATCATATGATGCGCGTAGCGTCTGAAGAGCGAATTATTCGCGCATCATATGATGTTCGTAGCGGCGGTCGGGTTAATGAAGTATCGGAATATTCCTTTTAAAAATAATATTTATCATCACGCGGAATTAGGCTTTATATATTGAGTTCTATAAATTTTAATTTGAAATAGAATGTCGCAATATCTTTCTATCCAGTCAAGTTACAAAGTATACTTTTTGTTTTCATTAAATGATGCTTTACCTCGTGTATGCTATCGGTGCTAGTGCTGCCTTGAGGCATCTGGGAACCTATTGTATTATAGTCTGTAAAAAGCCCCTGTGCATAGGCGAAAAAGGTTGCAAAATAACGGAGAGGTCCGGTCGTCTCGGACCACCCTCGCCATTGGACCAAGTTCTCCATTATTCCAAGAGTGCATGTGGCTGGTACTGTGCAATACCACCTACACCTTAAACAATTCTACGCACAGGCCTCTGCCGTGGCCAACCTAAGAAACCACGGTATACGTCATCTTGTAACGAGGGACTGCTGAAGATGCGAGTAAATTATGTTTCATGAGTTCTCAACGAATTTAAATGTTTATGTAAAGAAAAATCTGTCCATATGTTAAATGTTTCTCCAATATACCTCAACACCTTTTAAAATTGATAAATTAACTAATATAAACAATTTGTTCACCAGGTACTCCCCGGAAGAGTTGCACGCTATGGTCGACCTGAAGCTCGAGAAGAAGGATGACGACTGAAGAGTCTGACCCGGGCACAAAGTGGTTTTTCAATAATGGAAAATAAGAATTAGTTTAAATGTACGGTAGGAAAATAAATGGATTAAGTACGGTGATACTAAAGCTGTTTGTTGGCCCAAAAAAGACTAATAACAGGAATATAACATATTTATTATCCATTCATTGGAAAATTAAAATTTTCCTCCATTCAAGTTGCAAGTGAAACTTAAAATGATTATTTTACACATTGTTTTGTACCATTTTTGTTTTTTAATTTACAAACCTGATCCAGTGCTAGAAATTTTATTTTCTAAACAAAATAAGCTTTATTGTTTACATATTTTTTTCAAGTGCTTCATGTTTTGTATGAAAAATATCTTGGATTTTTCAAATATTCTATATGTCTTTCTTAAAAGCTGTTTTTCTTTTCTTCATAAGGTTCATCAAAGTAACGTAGATTTTTTTTTTGTAATTGTGATCTATTTGTTAATATTTGTAAAAAAATATTTGTATGTTAATTATAATTCATTTTACAACAAATATACGGATAAGCGCTCTTCGGAAGTGCTGTGATAAACAAAATAACAATTATTCTATTTTTCACCTTTTGAGAGATTTGTGAAAAGTCATTGAATTATTCATTTTTATCGTAATATGATAGTAATACAAATATATGACTTTTCACTGAAAAATTTCATTTGTTTTTACTCAGACCATAGGTGCCTTACTAATCTTCCATTGTTTATTGAAATTTTTAATGTTGAATTTCTAATTGACAATTTATGTTTCTGTTTCATGTTATGAACCGTTCATTTTTCACTTTTTTATTCTTATAACTATTTAAATTCTATTTAATAAAGAAGTGTAATTCATCATTATAATATTATTGTATGAAGTAGATAATTCCAATGATAATTTTAAAAAATCACCTATACCCAGCTTTTTTCTTACTGTACCAAAGTATTTAAAAGTATAAAACTTTAATAGTATTCTATTTAATGTAAAAAAAATGGCAAGTCAATATATTTCGAAAATGTCTTATTCTTTCTATATTCTACAATAAATTCCTATAAATTGCGACAGATAAAAATAATAATTCTTTATTGACTATATTGTATTCAACACGTGAAATTAAATCAAATTAATAGATCATTTAATTCAGTCAAAATTTAATAGACAGTATTATTTTATATAGAAACAATATTCAGACTTCATTATTTATAATATTTTAATATACATACTCTCGATTAATCGGAGTGGTGGGAAAAAAAAAAAGATCCAAATAATCTCTACCAAAAATATATGTAAAAAAAGAAAATAAATTCTACGTACTTTTCCTTTTATTTAAAATACCATCCGCTTGATTTAATATCTGAATTTGTTCACTCGTATATCTCTCTGTT
This sequence comes from Eubasilissa splendida, assembly GCA_031772225.1. Classification (NCBI taxonomy): domain Eukaryota; kingdom Metazoa; phylum Arthropoda; class Insecta; order Trichoptera; family Phryganeidae; genus Eubasilissa; species Eubasilissa splendida. Next base: position 17,948,709 of record CM062861.1, on the reverse strand, counting down.
TTATATTATCAATTTCGCCAGTTTAATTTTCCGACACATATCTTGTATTTGAATTTTAAAATATTACTGAATTATTTACTGCCCCAGTTAATACGACTCTGGATAATCGAGAGTATTGTATCATTGTTAAAACTGATATCAAACTTTAAATATTATCATTATTTTCATATTGTAAAAAAATTCATACTCTAAATAGTCACATACAATAAATAGTAAATAAATATTAGTGCTGTTTTACAAGTGATTAATATCAATCATTTTCAATACTATAAATTACTTTCATCATAGTTCATGTTACGCATCCACTATGGATTTTTTGTTGATCTCACTACAATATAATCTTATGAGTTCTTTAAATTCTTTTTTACAAGTTTACACCAAAATACTACATATTTTCTTCTGTCGAAAATGTCAAATGCCTTTATCATAAGACAGGAACAATTTCATTACAAATAGTTTTAATAATAAATTCTTTGACAATTCACACAACTGCTCTCGAACCAAGCACTCAAAAAGATCCAAAAATACTATAATTCTATTCTAAAACAATTGTATGAAACATTGTCTATGTGAAAGTTAACAAAAAATTTAATTGTCTTTACCTTTATGTATTAGTAGGGAGTGTTCATTTTCAACTTAATTGAATACACATCATATTTCCATTGCTGGACGTATTTAAACATTTGAAATTATTGCAATACACAACGTTATTTTTATTTTTTAATCCCTAAATTTTATAACTATCATTAAATGCGCGAATGTTTTGTTAAATCCCTTTTTTCACCAACGTGCGACATGTCTGGCCGCCTTCGAGACATTTCGGCCAACAACAGTAATTTTATATTAAAAATTCTGTTGATTTTGTATATAAATTCATATGAAATAATATTAGAAAATGCAAAAAGATATGATAATGTTAAACTACTTAAATAATGAACAATAAAAAGTTGTCTAGAATGCGATGTGTGACAGTTGACAGTTGTATGAGTGAGAGAGAGAAAGATGTTCAATAAATCATTTTGCACATATTAAACCTAAAGAGATAAAATTATAAAACTATGACACTGTCTTGTTGAAGATAAAATTCTTACAAATAAAACTGGCGTTCTGTGAAATTTTGTGACATTAAAAGTTTATCCAAATCACCTTCACGTATTTCGATTTGAGATTCTAATCGCACGAAAACATTTATAAATTCATTTTTGATACATTTTTTTAAACTTATTGTTATTTATACTACTTGCAACATTAATTTCATTTTCATTATTCGGTTGAAGTTGGTCTACCTGACGCCAACATCGTGCAGTAATTGTTCTATTCATTGTTTGAAGTCATCTTGCGCGCTTTATGATTGGAAATATTTTTTCTAGGGTTGTTAACTGTATATCTAGAGAGGAATAAACAGAAGCATACTAGTTTAGAAAAACAAATAAAATCCATTGTAATATTGTAAGAAGACGTTAAAAGACATTTTTACTTAAAAATACATGTATCTATGAAATATATTCCTGTTTTAGAAAATGTTTATCAAATTTCAATTTAATTTGCACATGTGGCAACCCTACAAAAATTTATAATATTGTGCATTAATTTTTTTTTTCAACACATTGCATGTTTTATCAAAATGTAGTTTTTTTTTTTATTATTGATACTCAATATTCACCTTTGATGTTGTTATATCAAATTTGAGAATTTGGACTGTAAAATGAGATGATTCCTAGCCTCAAACAGTCAAGTTTTCTACTCATTTAATATAGTCAGTGATGTATTACATAATTGTTATATCTTTATGGAAATTTATCGATCACCGTGTACGCAATTCATCTCTACTGCATGGATGGAATATCAGAGGTAGACATATTGTTTATTGGACACTTTGATGTAGACAGTAGTAAAGTATAAAATTTAACAAACTTTCTCGTCGTGAAAGTGAATGATCTCGTTTTAAGGGATTTTGTTTTATCATGAATGATAATATTCTTTTTAGACATTATGTGATTATTTTTATTAGGTTAAATAATTGTAATTTCTTTTTATATCGGCCACTTGAACTCATCGCTAAGAATTATTATTATATTATATTACACAAAGAAATGATCCACCTACCCTTGTGTTAACATGTTATAGTTTTGTGGAATAGGACATTATTATTTCATTGGCCCGTACATATAAATTTGTATGTAATGTTAAAATAAAAAATATATATTTATGAAAAATTGCCTTCATTCTGTATCACCGCCATCCGTATCCTTTCAACTCCTTTTCTAATATGTTCACTGCATATGAAAGTGTGTGCTTGCATACACACTGTTCAGAAATTTTGTTAATTTATGTATTTTAAAAATTATTAATATATTTTAAATAGGTTGTATGAGAAAGATTAAGAATGGATCACTTAGGTGGTTTGGTCATATAGAACGGATGAATGAGGAGAGAATGGAAGATATATGATGCAAGTGTTGATGGCACCACAAATAGAGGACGTCCGCAGAACGCTTGGCACAACCTGGTAAACCAGATACTGGAGGATGGTCCTGTTAGAAGCCTCAATAATCAGCGAGCTTGTATGAGAAAATGTATGAATGTGGATGAGGCGAGAATTGTGTGTCAGGACAGACGAGTGTGGCACTCTATCCTCTCTGCCTATCCCCGCAGAAAACGGCGTGATGGTAAGTAAGTAAGTAAATATGTAGGTTGTTACATGTTTTTATCTGCCGTTAGATTTCTATATAGAGTATACTGCATCTTATCCAGCACCTTTGGAACCGGAAGGTTGCCAGAAATCAGAATTTTCCAGATATCTGATTGTCACTTTTAAATTACCGTAGCAAAAAACTCTTCAAATTAAAAATTCAATTTTAAACTAAGAAAGAAAAATTATCTTTACTGCTTAAATGTGTAAACATTAAACTGTATTATTTAAATAATATCAGTCGGATGTCGGTTACTTCAGAGTTCCGGTTCTTTGAGTACCAGATAAGACGAGTTTACTGTACACTGTCCTTAACACGCAGAATCCTTGAAGCGTGTATAAACATATACAAATTAAAGGAAATAAACCAACTCAAGATCGGAAATATTAAGTTTTGTTTCACTACTAAGAAAATACTATATTTATTTACAAGTCACTAAAATAAACATAAAATAAAATATAAAATAAACTGCTGGGAACATAATACCACCCATGGTTCAGAAATTTGATGATATAGATTCTTATTTTCAAATAAGAATCCTTTACATAAAAACTTTTAAGAAGTACATGATGACGTGTATGATTATTGTTCTAAATTGACAATAAATTATAAGAAATTTATTTCCCTAAAGTAGGGCTCTACCGGTAAATGTTTACTGTCGTTACTAGTCCCAGGTATTTGGGATTTTGGTACAAATCAAAAAATACATAGAGACAGTAACATTTTTTTTGTAGATCATAAAATAGTTGAAACTAATGAATAACATTTTTAATGGGAAGGATAAAAATAAAGGTCTCTGTGATAAAATTGTAATCATAACGTTAATTGCTAATAAAAGAAAAAACTTATCCTCAGGGGAAACTTTCTCAATCTTGCTGTATCTGCCATCTGCTTAGCACAATGTCTTAACAAATTTAACTTAACTTGGTTTTTTAAATATTTTTACAAAATTAGAATATACTTGTTTAGAAAACTAATATAAAAATTATCCTAATATAAGTAGTCTGAAATTAATTTTTATTAAGTCTACTAAGTTTAAATAAGTAACCTGAGAATAGTTATAATATTCTGTATTACTAAACTTTAATTTTCAAAATTTAAGCCCAAAGTTTTCTTCAAGAACAGGAACATGGTTTCAAGTCGACTGATTCACTTCTCAGTTAAACCATGACTTCTTCGGATATAGTGGGTATATTCCAATTGAGTAGAAATCAATCAGAAGCATCGCTGTCCAACATAATCATAATACAATACCTACACTAATAATTCACTAATTTTACAACACTCACTACATTTGTTTTTTTTTTCCTGTTCAATCTTTGTTTAACACCACAACAGCACGAAAAAAACTGACTACTTTAACACAGACAGCAGTCCAGAAAAGTAGTCAGGACAATGCTGTATATATCAGAAGTGTAGTCTACTCCATCCCACACAATAAATTACAAATATTATACATATTAGCAATATAATTATATATTATGTTTATCATGTTATATTATTATATTTTATATTCACCTCTGTTACAACAAAAACAAATAGATAAAGTGAATCTATTCTTTGTGCTAAAACCAATATTATCCGACGTTTAATTGTTCATAACAGGTATGTATAAGTAAATACTATTTGCCTGAACTATTTTTTGGGACGAACACCTTCTGAATGCACTTATCAGACCAGTAACAATATTGTAATTGTATTAACACTTACTATGTATCTGAGAAATGGGTACTGACCAAAAAGGACAATTGGCACTGGATATTTCTGAAACAATAATTTTGAGGCTTATCTTTGGGTACACTTTTAGACAATGGATTTTGACATATACGCAACAACAATGACCTATATACTTTGTTTAATGAGTTAAGCAAGAGGAAACACTGAAGCCACTGCTGAACACACGACCAACGGGATGAAAGAGCTTGGGACAACATAGGACATTTGGCCAAGACTCAGTCGAGCTCTACCCTAAACGATAAGAAATGTTTTACTTGTGTGGAATGTGTTATGCAACATACTCATAATATTTTATTTAAAAGGATAAGGCAAGAGGTAATGAATCTTATTAGAACAACTAGGTAGAATTTTATATCATGACTTTAATTTACATTTTATTGAGCAGGCATTTTATTCATAGAAGGGAGAGAATTAAGTAAAGAGCTAAGTTTATATAATTTTGTTTGTACCACTTTAAATGTCAGCTCATTATAAACAAAATCTGTATTGTTTCTTGTTCCCTTGATTCTCATGTTATATATTTTCATTACACATTCTCTCCTCACTCGTATACGAGTATTCCACATGCCTAAACCATCATTGTTTCCATTGTATTCTGTCACATTTCTTCCTTCTTTTGCCTATTCTAGGGTTCACTGATACTGTTGGCACCAGAACTATAAAGTATGTAAAGGGTTCAATAATTGTGTTAGAGCTACAATTTTTATAAGAGAATTAATCTAAGATATATATATATCTTTCTTGGTCGATGTGGACATGACAGCATTGTAGTTCTCTATTCGGCTTAGGGCTCGCAATTTACCGTGAAATTGCAATTACCGGTAAACGGTAAATAATTCTTCCCATTATCGATTTACCGGTTATTTACCAGTAAATGAAAGAAAATAGACGTAGATTAGATGATTAAAGTATAACTGTATGTGGCTACCTTTACTCAAAATGGTATCCTAGATTAAAACCTAAATGATTTCAAATACGTTTCAGGTGAAAAATGTCATATAAATACATACATATGTATACAATGTCCTTTTTGTTTTTACTGAGATATGGTAATGGGATATCAGATAATCATTTATGTATACGTCACATCGAGCTTGGTTCATTTAAATTACGACTGTATAATATTTGGTTTACCTGTCTGTGAAGAGTTAATATTATTAACTTATTAGTTTATCTATTTACTTATTGATGTATGTAAAACACACATTAGGTGTATAAATACATACTTTATATTTATTCGTAACTAAAATAATATTACAACTGAATGAATAATTATTTTGGGTATAATAATTATTCAGAATTAAAATATGCTCTCATGAAACAAATTATATCAATACTTTTATCTTTTAGACTTGATCTGAATTATGTACATATTTGTCTCGCAGATGTAAACGCTCGTTCTGATTCAATACTTGTCGGTCAGCAAGTAATCAGATTTTGAAATGCAATGTTCAAATATTTACCTCGATTTTAATCGAATTCACAATATGACATTTCTCTTTGAATAACAGTGAAATAATTTACCTATGGTGCGTTTTGGTTGATTTACCGGTTTACCGGTAAATCGGTAATGCAAGCCCTAATTCTGCTTTTACAGCGCAAACTGCTTGCCTCCACACTTTGCAATTTTGTATCTTGTTTAATGTGACTTGTAGCAAGGCTCCGGTCATGTTTTAGTCTTGGTCTGACGATCTTACTACAGATCAATCTCTCATCCTGCATCCTTATACCTTCCCAGCGATCACCAATTTCTTCAAGTTATCCAACATTCCCAAAGTACAAAATAATTGGTATTATAGTATACTACATATAGCGATGGTAAACCGTTACGTGACTGTGATCGTGTCGATGATTGGTAACTGAGATTTAACAATGATTGGTAACTAAGATTTGACTGTTGGAGGCTTACTTTCTAGTGTACCAGTCATTGCTCGAAGAATTACGTTAATCAGTTGTCAATCATCGTTACAATCGAACACAATCACAGTCAAAATAACGGTTTTACCATCGCTAGCATATTAGGTACATATATATTACTCAAGATGTACCTATCTTTGAAGTGGCTCCCTTTAGGGGTAAATCCGGCCCTGCCTGTGAAAGCAGACAGTGTTATCCTTTGAATCCAAGAATTTTTCTGAACAATGTAATTACAGAGTACGATAATAAATTAAAAAATGTAGGATGACTGAAAATGAAGGTGTTAATAGTAGTCGTCGAATGGAAATGTACCCTTGACTTTGTGTATTTTTAACAAAGGAATGATTAAGAGCTTTGTGTAATTTTCTAGTCTCTGGAAATGATTGACCCTAATTCTGATTCGCTGATGGGCGCGCGTTACAAAACAAGGAAGCGGCTTCCGTTTGCACCGAAAAATGCACACAAATAAACTCTCCCACCTATTTCAGTTCCACATAGGGCGACCGCATGTTTTCAGGCTTTAGCAATTTCAGAAAAATTAATTATAAATTCACATTAAACCGTTTGTAAATTAAGTCATTCTTACACATGATGGGAGCAAAAAAACCAACATATATCTCAGACACGTGTGTCATACCACCCCTGTACAGAATATGTTTTGTAACAAATAATATGTTTAATTGCACACTGTGGAATCTGTTACATGGGCGTGTTAAATTTGAAGTAAAATCTGTTGTTTCATTAAATGTTACATGTATAATAGAATTATGTACATGTAAAATCAAATGCAACATTATGCAAGATTGTACACTTTTGCAATTATAAAAGGGGTGAAATGATTTGTAAGAAATATGCAATAAAGTTTAGATCAATAAAATTAACATCGTTTTATATTTTGACATAAATTATAAAAAGGCCAAAGAGCCAGCCATTGAATATATTCTATACATGGTTACCAAATACCAGTAACAACATTCTTATATATTACATTCACGCCCGCAAACCTACTAACGGGTGTCGCAATAAGAACGCCCTTTTTAATTTTCACACCATTTTCTTTACAAAGTAGACAATTAAATAAAAATCATATTTTTCATTTATCAACCCTGCGACCAGTAAACATGGAACGATCCATGTAAGAACAACGCGTTATTTGTTATTGTCAAGACTCATTACAAAAATGGAGAAAGTTTTAATGAAACATTTCGCAAACTTCATGGAATTTTCGCTCCAAATTATGTTCCAAATAAGTCATCAATTGGAAGATTAATTAAAAAATTAATGAAACTGGTTCGATTGTGGAGCACTTACAGCGAATTCTCGTGAAAGACCTCAAACTAGCGAACCATTTTAAGCGAAGAGAATTTGTTAATTGGTTGAATGATTTCAAGAAATGCGGATCAGATTGCCCACCAAGATCGTGTGATTTGACACCATGCCACTTTTTTTCTTTGGGGATTTCTGAAGTCACGTGTGTACGCCAATGAGCCACAAACAATCTAGAGCTTAAGGCAAAGAAAAATATATGAATATGTAACAAATAAATCTGTGCATGTGTTTCGCATACATAAAACAGAACCTAATTAACACATAAACACTAATTAGTAACAATAGAGGCACTCATGGAGCGGGTTGGGGTGTTAACTCCTCCCCCTGTCCCCTTTCCAACGAATTTGTTAATATTAATTATATAAAATAAAATAATTTTGAGGTCGAGTTGTGTGTTTTATTTTATATAATATACGAGGCGCGTTTTTTAAGTATCGGATTTTTTTTTTTTTAAAGAAACAATAATTACAACACTTACTTTCTTCGGACGCTACACACCTAAACTGTTTCTCAACATAGTCGCCACCATTATTAAGGCACTTGTCATAACAGGGCACCAATTTTCGTACACGTGAGTGAGAAAAGTAAAGTTAGATATATAAATTCAGTGGTCAGTTAGTGTGAATGTTTATTTATATTAATGCGAATCCATTTTCTTCCAGGATGCATAAATTTATTAATTATTAAAAATTTGAATCTTTTGAATCATGGTCACCCTCTGAAGAAGTCAGGTCACCCCCTCTCTCCGCCGCCGCCGCAGCGCCCGGAGAGTCTCACTCCAGATGGGAAATATTTTTGGACGCCGCTCTCAATCCGTTCATAAAGCCCAGTGAGTGTCTGACTGACTAAAATAACGAACCCTTATTTATTTCCAAAATTAATTTTGCCAACTGAAAATTTATTTTTGCAGTTGAATGGTTGCGTTCACAAAAATACCGTATTTTTTTTTATTACTCAGTGTCACCTCGGTTTAAGAACTTAATTTATTCCGTAAAACTGTTGAATGAGGTAAGAATCAATGTAAAATTAATTAATTCATATGTTTAAGACCCCAAGAAAATGGCCCTTTATCATCTTTATTTTCTACTTGTTGATGAATTCATATAAAAGCGTTAAGAATTCATGGTTTTAACTTATAGGAAATTTGAAGTAATAAAACGAAAAGAATAAACGTAAAAACAAACTTCATTTGAACTTATCTTACAAAATATGTAGTATAGCGTTATTCTTTGGAAGGAGACTCTCGTTCTATGAATACATCTGGTGCTTGAAGTTCGTCAGGTTTCTGTCTCACGAAAAACCTATCCAACGATATTTTTTATTTCTTCTTGCTTTTTATAATGTTGCGAAAATACATTAAACAGATTTATAACACGATTTGATAAAGATTTATCAGGGTGATATTTTTCCACAAAACTTTACACCTCACTCCACTTCGAGGACCTAAGAACATCTTTCATTCGTTCATCAGTCTCTGAAAAAAATATTTCTTCAGTCACCGTCTTTTGCTGCCCATTAAAAAGTTGTTCCAGTTCTTCCGTAGCGAATTCTGTGACTGTCTACCTGTTCGTAAACCGAAATTCTGTTTGCAAACTGAAGCATTTTTTGTCCGTAAACAGAGTCGTTCGTAAACCGAAGTTCCACATTAAAAAAATCTTAGAACACATCAGTACAGTAAAACCGTACTACGATATTTTTCAACAGGTTCAATCTAAATAATGTAAACACTTTTAGATCGAGTGTGATTGACGAAGTGCAGCACCTCCACTAGGAAAGCCTACTCCCCCCCCCGCATCCTCCGAGCCCATGGTAGCAGCCACACACCTCAGACGCTCTCACAGTGAGGGCAGCCCTTACGGGAGACGACGCCTACCGGAAGATTGACATGTTTATTTGCGAATCGTAAATAAATTGTTTCCAATTTCATGACCATTCAGAATTCCTCGGTAGTTAGATTTTACGTGAATTGTAAAATTGTGTTCCTACACAATTTTAGTGTGAGATGTAGTAGTGTTTCTTGACATACTCAGCTTGTGTGTTGTTATCAAAATTAATTATAAATTCGCACTGTACTTTTGGACAACGCATTGGACTGAATATACATAAAACATTTTAGTGATTATTATGGTGTCTTCTTCGCATAGTGTACCACAAATGAGAAGTTAAAGTAATTTATTACATTATTACAAGACATTGTTTTAAAATGTCTAATGTAAAGATTGCTTTACGAGTGCGACCTCTATCAAATTTGTAAGTAGTATCTTATTTTATAATGTATCAATGTTCTTAGGGATATATGGTATACGTAATTTGAAAGGAATTTAATTAGGAGGAGAACACATTCTTATTGTGAAGTAGTAATTATTCAGAACAGACGGTCTGTGATATTTTAAATATGAATTAAATATATTAATTAGAAAGATATACATATAAAATCAGTTTTATCGAAAAATATTGTTGTTGCGCCACCGGGATTCGAAGCTGGATCTCTTTCTTAACCGGGGAAGGTGCATTATCCAACTATGCTACAGCGACAATATTTTTAGCGACAATTTTTAAATAATGGAACGATTAAATGTATTAATATCAAAAATGTAACATATAGGTTCGATAATGCACCTTCCCCGGTTAGGAAAGAGATCCAGGTTCAAATCCCGGTGGCGCAACAAGAATATTTTTCGATACAATTGATTTTATATGTATATCTTTCTAATTAATATATTTAATTCATATTTGGAATTTAATTAATATTGAATTGAATAATACGAATTAGATGAATATGTGACTTTTTTTATTGTAAAGATAATTTTTTTAAATAAATAACAAGTACATTTATATTGTCAGATATCTGAAAATTGATATAATTAACAGTATGTAATGTAGATGGGTTATTATTATTTATTATTTAATATATACATAATAATGAGAAGATTCAAATCAGAAAAAGTAACGCTTAAACGACATCCTAACACAGATTTCAAACACTAGTAGTTTAATATTGGAAGTTAACACTTTTAATATTAATATTAACACATAAACAAAATGTATGTGAAAATATTATCCGAAATACTTAAATCAGCAAATGTAATCACAACGGCTTATAATTAACTTTAAATATGAATTAAATATATTAATTAGAAAGATATACATATAAAATTAATTTTATCGAAAAATATTGTTGTTGCGCCACCGGGATTCGAACCTGGATCTCTTTCCTAGCCGGGGAAGGTGCATTATCCGACTATGCTACAGCGACAATATTTTTAGCGACAATTTTTGAACCTATATGTTACCTTTTTGATATTAATACATTTAATCGTTCCATTATTTGAAAGAGCCATCTACCTTATTTTTACAGAATCTCAAATACCTTTGAGTAAACTGATAGCAGACGCCAGAATTATCAATTCATTTTTATTAAATTTTGAACACATTGACACAACTTTATTATCAGGAGAACACATTCTTATTGTGAAGTTGTAATTATTCAGAACATAGGTCTATGATATTTTAAATATGAATTAAATATATTATTTAGAAAGATATACAGATCCAGGTTCGAGTCCCGGTGGCGCAACAACAATATTTTTCGATAAAATTGATTTTATATGTATATCTTTCTAATTAATACGTTTAATTCATATTTAAAATATTTGTTCTCTTAATATAATAAACTATTATAAAATAACAATGTGTATACAGATAAAACAAAATAAGGTACAGAACTTTCGAGAATTTGCAGTGACAACGTTATTGAATATTCGTCGAAACTCCGTGTCCATTGTTTACGCGACAGAGTCAGCTGATTTCTGTGTGCATAATGTATTTTTATTATCATTGATTTCATTTCATGGCTATAATAATTATTTAACACGCCGCATAAAACTAACAATAGACTTTTGCAGAGAATCGTTTGATGAGAATTCCTCAAAAACTGTCGTCAAAGTCGAAGATGACCAGACAGTTGCCATCACAAACCTGAAGGTGATTATTATATTTGCTTATAAATATTATTTTATTCGCTAAAGGATATGATGAGGTAATTCACACCATTGTTAAAATAAATCTTGTGTTCTATATCAATTAAAGTAACTTTTGATAAATCTTGTGATTATGATTATCAAAATGATATATTATTATTATAAATAACACGTTTATTGTATGTATGGTAATCCGTTTGAAGTAAATTACATTGTCGAATTAAATTATTATTGAACATGTGTGAAATAGCATCTGTGGTTAGATACGCAAAGCTCAGTTGATAGTTTATTTTAAAAAAATATTTATAATAAAATGAAAGGTCCAATGAGCAATATTTTTTCATATCCAGCCGAACGACGAACTGTCAGACAATAATATAATAATTTTAATCGAAATATGTAGGAATATATGTCTTTTACATTCTCTAATTAAAAGTATGACGTACGAGAGAAATATACGATATTTGTGTGACATTGTGTCAGATTTTTAAAATTATTTTTTTGTCAATTAATTAATTTACTAAAACATATTTGATTTGCGCAAATTTCATTGACTTTAATCGTATGCATCACCTTTTAGAAAAAAAATTTAAAGTGTCGTATTAAAAATATATATTTGGACTATGAGTATCTAATAATACAAAGAACGTTTGGCGCACTTTTCCTGGGCCAACGCTGCCTCATCAGTGAATCATTGGACTATTTATGACCATAATAAATATTCTCGATTGTTCTAAAGTATCGCGCGCTGCGCGGAATTATATATCTTTTAAATTAAAAAGTATACATATATATATATGTGGGAGATGGGTTTGAAACATTACTTGCAGGACGAAGGACGTTCGACGCACATTCTTGGTCAAAATATGTGTAAATCCGATAGTTTATGACACATTTATGTAACAGTAAATATATTCACTCTTAAAAAATTACATCTTTTAACATTAATGCATATTATATTAACGGCGTTTAAATTTTCGTTCTAATCGTATATTTAAAAAAAGTTGCGGAGCTATTTGATTGCGTAAGTGGTACTAAAATGATCATGTGGGTGACATGTCTATTCATTTGGTAGTGTGTGAAGATTGGCCATTTTACAAATTAAAAATATAATGTTAAGATCTCTCCCTCTAGACAAGTGCTTCATAAATGTCCAGGAGGTCCAAAAGCTCCTATCAGGGTGGCGCGAATTATTTAAAAAAATATATAATTATATTCACGAAATGGTTTAATAATTTTTTTTTTCTTAAAACTGCACAATGAAATAATAATAAAATATTAACATATTTAATCTAATAATTCGATGTTATTGATCGAAATAAGTACATTTTTCCAATTAATTAGAAGTTTATTTATTCCGATGGTAAAAAATTCCACCGGAAATTATATCAACCCAATAGTGAAAAAATAAGATTTGGTGTTATATCGAATCGGATATTAATTATTTGCTATGTAAAGATACGCAATCGTTCATTTGTAGGCTGCATACATTTGAAGTTAATTTTTGTTATGTTATGTTTTTGCTTTAAAAGAAAGTAAATGAAGTGTTCTATTATTTTTAATCGTATTGAATATATTATATTATTATTATTTATTGGTAAATAAAGTATCTACTATTGGTCAATAAAAAAAAATTGGAGAGCTTTAATTTTTTTCCGATTTTGGTTGCAGTAATATTAAAAAGTTTAAAAACCATTGCTTTAGACCTTCGTTTAGTATAGATTGGTTCAAATAAGCTTTTATTTGTATTGTTTAATCGCAAAGAAATAATAATTTAAACATGTTCAAATTATATTTTTTTACAATTAACATGGTGGATCTAATATAGTAACATTAATTAGTATTAGTTTTGTATTACTATTTTTATTTAATTTTGTTTACCTCCCTATGTAAAGGTACCCGCGAGCAACGCCGGGGACAGCCGTGAACGAGTAAAAAGATTCAACTTTGATTATTGTTTTGATTCTTCCAATCCATCTGGAGAAAATTTCTCTACCCAAGAAAAGGTAATATCCGAATTATCTAGACTTTTTGCCCCCTTTACTTTATACTTTCTATAACTATCTCATTCTTCTACACAGAATGACGAAAAGAAGATCGTTGAAGCACACGAATAATGGCCAGGGTGTGGCTAATGGTATTGTTTCTGCCGACTATATTGAGTGTGATAGGTTAGAAGTTTTCTCGTGACTTCATAAACTCTTCAACAGACGTTTAGAGGAGAGCCACAGTCCAATGAATTGAATAACGGCTGTTATTATGCCTCTACACAAAAGCAAAGGTCACAAATAAATAAAAAATATGAGAAATTCTAGAGGATTATAGAAGAAACATTTACTTTACGTAATAAATTAAAAATTATAAAATCATTTCACAGTTTTTTTGTGATTATTTCGTCTGTGTATCTTAGTATCTATATCACTTGTTTTTAAATCTGTCACTGTCAGCGTTTGATCAAGTCTTTGTCCAATTTTAAATCGTTGCAAACGCTCAAGGTCCTTTAGCTATATTTATTTTTAAAATATTAGTACCCAACACATTAGAATATCAATAAAATCTAATGTGTCCTTAATGTATACATTTGTCACGTTGTTATATGGTGTTCTCTGTCCAAATAGCACCTGTCAAATCAGCAAAATGGTGGCATTATGTAAATTATTGTGAATAAATATTAATTTTGTGGACAAAGATATAGAATATTATTTGACAAATATTCAAACATATCATTGAAAATGGCTGGTAAAACTGTTGTGGGTTTTTATGTAACTAAACATTATTTTATTATGTCGACCCCTAGGTTAAATTCTATTTATATTATTATGTTTATAACACGCATTCCTGGACCCTAAATAAATCGGCGAAGAGTTTCGAGAATGCCGTTTGGGATACGAAATTAAATTTAGAAAAACAGTTTCATATACATAACAGTAATTTAATGTCGCCTCAATCCAATGAAAAAATTATCGTCTGCCCAGATTTTCGAGAAACTTGGTGAAATAGTTCTCTCTTCAATCGCCAGAGGCCAAGATGCGTGCGTCTTGGCTTACGGGCAGAGCGCTTCGGGGAAAACGCACACGATGCAAGGATCGGAAAATCAGCCGGGACTCGTACCTCGCCTGTGCGATGCGATCATGGAGGCATCTGGCGACGGAATTGCAGAAGCTGTCGTCAGGTGAGTGCTGTAAATTTTACTGACAAATATGAGTGTGAATCTGTGTACTGACAATTTAATTGTGTTTTATGATAGGTAGCCACCATAGCAGTGGCGTGCGAGATATTACACAGGGTATAACAGACCATCATAGTCCATAATATTTTATGGGCGACTAAATTACGAAATATGTGCAAATTCTGCACTGTTACGTTAAGATACCCATGTATCGTTTTATCTTATAAGGATCATTAATAATAAACTGACAAAATAACATTTTTATTTCCCTCCCTTCACCTTCCTATATATAAAATCACCGTGACCTATGTATAAAAAAAGTCTACGCGCGCTAATGTCTTCGATACAATATAATGATAAAAATGAACTAACTATTGAGTGTGAATACATTTTTAAATGTCAACTGATGTTAAATGTCATTCGAGGTACCGCAGAATATATAGTTGTCGGGGCCACTTTTTAAACTATATTTTATTTATTTACATCCTATTCCGAATCGTTTTGACAGTTGTTTGATCTCTTTTCAATTCGTCATAATTACATTTTTTTTTATTACATTCAGTCATTATTAACATTATCATCATAATACCACCTGTACAATTTGACGTGAGACTCGTTATCATATTAAATTCAGAAGGCAGCCAGAAAGAACCTATAGCTGGGGAACTCGGTCACAGTCCGGCAGAAATTCACCCTGTCCAGGTCGCAAGAGGTGCGAAGGAGAGCCGGTAGAAGGCTGAACTATAAGCTCAAAACTCTAATAATAAGAAAGAGTTACCTATTTCATTTCGTTTAATTGCATTAATAACTGCAGCCCATTTGAAAGTGTAGGCCAGCAAAAATAATGAAAGTTTTTTAATCCATGAAGCAAATCTTAATAACACATACCTTTGCTGAAATAGTCAGCCATCGTAAAAATATGTTAAATATGAATTAAATATATTAATTATAAAGATATACATATAAAATCAATTTTATCGAAAAATATTGTTGTTGCGCCACCGGGATTCGAACCTGGATCTCTTTCCTAACCGGGGAAGGTGCTTTATCCAACTAAGCTACAGCGACATTATTTTTAGTGACAATTTTCGACCCTATATGTTACCTTTTTGATATTAATACATTTAATCGTTCCATCATTTGACAGAGCCATCTACCTTATTTTTACAGAATCTCAAATACCTTTGAGTAAACTGATAACAGACGCCAGAATTATCAATTCATTTTTATTAAATTTTGGACACATTGATACAACTTTATTATTAAAAAAAAATATATATGTATATACAGTTGATTATCAAATGATTTCACTTTTGTAATAGACGTATTTAACACGAATTTTCTAGGTTAAACTAACAAAAAGCGAAAGAAAGATGTTGGTATTTGATTTTATAAATAAATGAGATAACATTGTAATAATGGATGTTATTATATAACTCAGTAGCCGCACCCGATTTGACATTTATTTTTTTACGAGGTTTACGAAGAAAGATCAAGTAATAACTTCGTGTTGCAAAACTGGCCCTCGGAGCTGGCGGAGGATGGCTCCGCGTCGCCCAGAGTTGCCAGGGCGGTCGCGCGACTCGGTAGTGCTTCTTCGGTAGTGAAAACCATATTTTTGTCCAACCATTTCGAAAAAACAATAGTCAGAACAAATAATAACCCTTTTTTTTAATGCCGTATTTTTTTCTATAAAATCATTTCAAAACTACAAACTGCATAATTGTGTTTTTTTTAATGTGTTATTTTAGTGTTTTACATTAATTTGCTTCCTGTGTTAAAAATATGTTTTTAAAATAATATTTTAGTATATTTACATTCAAATCTTCAACTTCACGCTTCTTGTCAATGTAAGTATGTAGGTACAGAGAACAAAAATATACAATTAGTTTTAACATAGAACATGTTATATTAGATGCTTTCGTATAAAATTTGTCACGAAATTGTGTTTAAAAATAGCGCGTTAGAAAAGCTAAAATAAATTAGCTTAATTTAGTGAATTTTTTATTGTTCCGTAGGTGTTTTAATTTATCGTAATTAAATAATACAACGATTTACAAACACAAACTAATGTATACATATTTTAAACAATAATATTTACTGTATTCTTCCTAAAAAACATATACAAGGTGGCCCGAAAAAAGTGAAAACATGAGTTATTTCAAAACATAATATAATTAATTGTAATTCTTAATTTTATTTTTTTGCACAATATTTAGCTAATCAGAAATCATCAAAACACCCCGCATTGCATAATCTACTGGGTTTAAATCTAAGCTGTTCGGTGGCCACATGCCTGGCTCGATGAAATTAACATTCTCACGACGAAGAAAGATGATTGTATTTCTGGCTGTGTGAGATGGAGCTCCATCCTGCTGTAATGTCCAGTTATGCTGTAATGTCTAGCTATACTCCAGACTTTGTTTTGAAACTCTTTGATCATTTTCCAAGCACCCCGACGTTTTTTAATTCGCAAATTTTTGATCAGAATATGGTCTTCTGCAGTGACTTTTGTCATTCTGGGCAACAATTTGAAAAATCCAAAAATAAATAATGGGAAAATTAAGATGGCGACCGGAAATTATCGAAATAAAACTTAATATAGGTAAATAGGTGAGTAAGTAAATTAGTAAACTATTTAAGCTATTGTTGATATAGTTAAACTAATTTTGATGTAATTATATCACATTTTACGAAATGTTTTCACTTTTTTTGAGCCATCCCTTATATTTTTGGAGGCTTGCCGGGTAAAATACGTCGCGCTATTCCTAACATATATAGAAAGTTGTTACTTATATATATGTATTTAGTATATTTATAGACATCGATTAAAATAAATATGGTACGATAACGTGTATTTTTTATTTATTTATCTATTTAGACACATATAAAATATAAGCATTGTACAGCTACAAAAAAAAGACAGTTTGTTACATATATTTTACACGGATTTTAAAATGCATTGCCCAACTAGGCAAGCCTGTTTTAGCGTAAATTGGCAAAAAAGTTACATTTCACAAAACCGAATAACTCATTGAAGGTAAAATACAGTCAAATTGAATACGAAACATATAAGACAAGTAAACGTGAATATATATAAAAAGAGAGAAAAAAAATTACCAATGTGCAATACAATATGTAAAAGAATGTAAGCACATATAAATATGCAAGATCAAAACGCACAAAATGCAGTTATAAGAATTATATAAAACAGTTTACTCTCAGTATCTGCTCTACCTAATTTCAAAAACCAATTTGAAACATCCTTTTTGAAAGCCTCAATGTCACTTAAAGTTCTAATATTATTTTCAATTTTATTGTATATTCTGGGAGCTAGAAAGGTGAATAATATTTGACCAAATGTAGTTGGAACTATTTTAAGATTATTTGCTCTTGTGGGATAATATATTTCAGTCCTCGCAGATGGAGCACTTATTTTCTTATTAACGCTAGTATCCAAGATATGTTTTACGCGTTTTAATAAATTTAAAATATTTTTAAAATTTTAAAAACATTTGAGTAGTAGTATGCTATAAAATGAAACGATAATCGAATTTATGTTTTTTCTGTCGTGGAAACCAATTTTCCGAGTTTCGATACAATCTCAATGTTACGTGTTTGGTAAGGTTTATACTGTATTGGATTCTATCTCACATTGATGGTTTGCGTGCTCCCGTATCAAAATAGAAAATGCATTTGTCACAATAATTGCATATAAACAGTGTGTCTAGAGACCGTGTCCGTGTAGAGAAATTTTTATAAATTTTCGTCTCGAGACAATCATTGAGACATGGATTACGCTCCCATGAGATTTTTCGGAGGAAACTCTCGGTTTTCGTAGTTCACAGTTTTATTATCTCGCTTCATGCTTGTTGTACGTAAAACGTCAAATGTCAACCTATTGATCATTGATGTTCAATTCGTCAATTGGTTGAAATTTAATCTTACCAGCAGTAGTAATAAACGTAATAAATATTTATAATTTAATACTGATGTTTGTCTATCTTTTCAGAATAAATAGTTGCAGATGTCTATGATTCTAGGTGACGTTTTTGCGCTAATGGCACTGAGCTTTATCTCATTACGTGAATACGGCCATAATGTTTTTTTTTTGTTCTAGTATACATTGTCTCTTGAAGAAGATACCATAGGTATCGAAACATGTTGATTTATCAATAAATAGTGGTTTAAACAAAGTGATTTATCTTATTATTATAAAATATTGATAAGTTAAATACTCAATTAATCGAAATTCACATTCCATTCCGCCATTCTCTCAATCTAGATGTTAATGATATGGCAAATCGTCCTCGGAAGCCGCTAATTTCTTCAATATGGTCCAAAAAAAAATTTTTTTTTCGGCGTCTACTTGTCGATGGGTAATACTTTTATAACATGTCACGGGCGGCAATTTGTCTTTTATTAAGGAGAACACATTCTTATTGTGAAGTTGTAATTATTCAGAACAGACGGTCTGTGATATCGGTTTACTCAAAGGCATTTGAGATTCCGTAAAAATAAAGTAGATAGCTTTCAAATAACGGAATGATAGATGTATTAATTTGAAAAAGTGTAACATATGGGTTCGAAAATGTCACTGTCGCTGTAGCATAGTTGGATAATGCACCTTCCCCGGTTTGGAAAGAGATCCAGGTTCGAATTTCGGTAGCGCGATAACAATATTTTTCGATAAAATTTATTTTACATGTATATATCTTTCTAATGAACAACCCTATTCCCCCCGCCCCTCAGGTTCCGTTAAACTGTTTTAGGAGCTGGTACTCTCATATCAGTTTTTCTCAGCAAATCATTCCGGAATTATAATATTTGTAGAATGTGGATTATTTAACTTATTTATTAAAACCACTTGATAAGTAATTTAAAACATCAACGGAAAACATAATTTCCTTCTTCAGGATGTCAGATTAAGTAACCAAAAAAACATATATGTCACATTATTCTAATGTTTATATGTTAGTTAATCTAACATCCCAATTTAAAATTCCTAAATGTAACACCAAACACTATCAGCAAAATTTTATATACTTAGGGATAAAAAATTTCAATAGCCTCCCTACACAAATTAAAAAAATAAAAGAGCTTAGAAATAAATTAAACGAAAACTTCAGAAGCACATAATTAGAAAATAAATAATATTATAGAACACTTCAGAAGCACACAAATAGACAATAAATAATTACAGACTACAAATGTAAAAATGTCAAATAAATAAAAAATAAATAAATAAATGTTTTCCGAAATCGGTTGATCTTTTAAATGACTCATTAAGTGGTTTTAATAATATTAAATAATAATGTTAAATAACCTTTAAAAATTAACAATTATAAACCACAAAGCACAATTTGCAAATATTATATTAAATATTTTAGACATAATTACATATTAAAATCAACACAATACCTATAAAGATGAATAAAAAAGAAATAACAATATTAATACAAGCACATAACACAACGTATATAAGTGACGTCACAACATATATATGGTTCCCAGTTTGCACGTAGCGTGGCGTGTTAGCGAACGAAACTCCCTTACTGGCAGTGGACAATACAATTGACTCACGGTTCAGAAATCACAATCCAGTTGAATTTTACCCAGGCCGAGGCAGTGACACTTCACAAAAGTATCATTGGTTTCCCAGTCTCCTCGGTAGCAGAACTCCCTAGCGTCTCCCAGCGAGATACGCATACCTTGACAAACTTTTAAATGAACCGAGGTTCATACTATTCCGTATTAGGCCTATTCTTTCGAGATTCCCCAACATGTCTTGTCTCGCATCTGTCATCATCTCACGTATACAAAGGACATTTGATGAATCTGACCGCAGGGCTAAATCAAGATCAAACAATTTTCTCCGGAACTCGCCAAGTCTCGAAACCATTTGTACCAAGTAATGATCAAACGCAGGGGATCCATAGGGTGAGAAAGGATTGTATCCATATCATCTCCATAGAATTTTAAAACATGTGCATTTTATGACGAGACAAATTTGTCGAGGTAATATCGCAGGCACAGATGTATGTACAATATATAGACTTCATTGTTGTCATACCGTCTCAAAAAAGATTAATAAATCGATAAATATGTGTAAAATTTCTGTATCCTAAAAGTCTTTTTCATTTTGGTTCATTCGCTGCACCAACGCAACGAGTGGTAGAGGGGCGGGGGGGGGGTATTCCGATAGCTAGCCGCATCCTTGAGAATTCAGTCGCTATGGAGCGTGTTCTTACCAGTTGCTCGTGAAATTTTCTCTGGAAAATTGATATCCCGATCGGGTGACATAAACTGGCCTCCACATACTTGACACCAATTGACTTTTTCCTATGGGGCTACCGTAAATCAAAGGAATACAGTAACAATCCTCCCTCTCTGGACCAATTAAAATAAAATATCCGAGATGAAATGGTTGCAATCACGAAGGATACACGCGCCAAGCAGTTCTCAGAAAATTCCCAGGGATTGTACTTAAATGCAAAATAATCATTTTTTTTATTAAACACCCATCAATTATTTTATTACAAAATTTAAAGACTTTTGGAACACCTTGTGTGTCTTGAATTTTTTGAGTTTACTCCTTGTTTAATCACCGACGACGACAATCTGAAAACGAAACACAAAACAGAAATAAATAAACTTCATACATTTGTCATGAACTTGTGATCGGCGTATTTTTGTCGTTACGGATATTGTACAAATGAATAATTTTTTCTGGTTTCCATTCAACAATCATCATATAATATGAAATGACAACATTTTCGCCGTCATGCGTGCGCGTAATCAGGTACTCATTTTCCGTCCCAGCGACGATGGCGTTTCTATTTTTAATCTCAGTCGTGTGCACTTGTGCAAATTGCTTATACCAATTTTGTACGACACAATAAGGGGTTAAGCGCTCCCGCGAACTCGAACCCGGAACTTTCTATATCGCAGGTAGAAAGTTCCGGGCTCGAGTTCCGGTAGTTAAAAAATAATACACGTGAATATCCCAGTCCAAGCGTTGCCTAGTCAAGGTCAGGGGACATCACTAGCATTGAGCGTCAAATAGGGTTATCCGAAATTCAACAGTTCAGAATCTATTCGAATTTTCGAGAAATTTGCAATCTGTCTTTACGAAAATGAACTCTGTGTAATAAATACATCAACCTATCGCGATGAAATTAAACACACGTACGCTGTGATACTGTAGCTACCACGTGAGTTACAGATTTTTGTTTACGGCTAATTAAAAAAAAAGTTATTAGAACTTTATTATAATACTAAGTAATGTTCCCTATCCGACTAACGTTAATGTCCCGTTTGTACTATTACATCTGGGGTGCCTTGTAAATATGGGCTTTTGGCGAATTTAAAATCAAATTTCACATCAATGTCAACAAGGTTGCGAACTTCTTTTCTGGAATTCTGCAAGTTTTTTCAACGCAATTTTAAATAAATTTAGCACTATTAACCATTCTCATCTGCGCAAATGTAATCTACTTTAAAAATCACAACATCATAATAATTATTTATAAACTGTGTTTTTAATTAGACTCATTTAAACTTTTGACTCTGTGTATCAGCGGATTATTTTCCTGAAAGTTAACAACAAATGGGCCATTTAGCTGTGTGAACATCCCCAGCGTGACCCTGACTGAATGAACGCATCGCACGCAACCTCCTCAACCCTCGGCGGCCGGGGCACGCGAGCCCGATGGCCCTTCCCTGATAGTCCGCCGATGAGGGCAATTAGGCGAACAACGGCTGTTAAATGGTCCCCGCAATCAGGCCGCGCTGATCGCCAGATGGTCGGCGCTCATTTGTCAAATTAAGCGCGCGAAATGTTATGTTTAAGTGTCGGAATTCAAATAATGATTCGAGTTCTGAAACTAGTCTGAGGAGTGAAACACGAGGGGAATTTTTGATTGAGACACGCCACCGGGTAACGGCCAAAACATAGACAGCATAGTAATAATAATAATAATAATAAAAACAAATGAGATTATTTAATTACGATTAAATTAATTAAATTTACGATGGGTTCCTCATATCGAGTGTGTAAGCTGCAAAGTGAGAAAATTTTCAGGAGCAACAAAAAAATGTTTAATTTTGTAATTAAACGGATTGCAAAAATTCCAAAACACGCTTTGGTAGATTGTTTATGCAGAAATAGAGTGGATGAGAAATTTTATTGATATTTCGATTTATCTCGTACTTATAGGGAATATTTGTATATTGTAAAATATTATTGGGAGTTTGGTGATTTTCCATGATGTACTCTATTTCTGGTGCCATCACCACCCGTGTCAGGGGAAGGTATTGGAGGTTTTTACAAGAATCAACGTAAGGTATTTCAGCACCTAGTACACGTGTTTTAAAATTGATGGAAATTTTTGGCTTTTAGTGTACCATAGAATAATAAAAGAGGAAAATAATGGCATTAAAACGGTCTTTTGATCATGGGTGGAGTTCGGACATGGAAATCGGAAACGACAATTTATACAGATGTTTACATAATCACGAAGCATGTAGTAATTTCATTTTTAGATTGTGAAAAAATTGGATATGTCTGCATAAGGAATATAGTTTTAATCCATCCATGTTTTGTTAACGCGTTGAGTTTTTTTTTATATTTTCTGTAGCTAAGATGTTTCATTTCAATAGTGCGTAAGCGTTAACCATTTACATACGTACATTACTATCGCGGTCCCGCTAGAACATCAAGGCTGTTCGGTTGGTAGACGTAGTTTTGTGGCGAACTAACTATTATCCTATTGTATCGATTCCATCCTCATGAAATAACGAAATGTAGTTGCGAATAAATCTGTGTTATTAGATAAGCAATAGCACTAGCAAAAATACTATCAATAATATCAATGTGTCCAAAATTTAATAAAAATGAATTGATAATTCTGGCGTCCGCTATCAGTTTACTCAAAGGTATTTGAAATTCTGTAAAAATAAGGTAGATGGCTCTTTATGTATTAATATCAGAAAGGTAACATATGGGTTCGAAAATTGTCGCTAAAAATATTGTCGCTGTAGCATAGTTGGATAATGCACCTTCCCCGATTAGGAAAGAGATCCAGGTTCGAATCCCGGTGGCGCAACAACAATATTTTTCGATAAAATTGATTTTATATGTATATCTTTCTAATTAATATATTTAAAAATACTGTCGCAATAAAAAAATTAAACATGGGTTCGCCCGGCATAAATTGTTATTTTAAATAGAAGATACATGTAAATGTGACACAATTATCATAGTTATGATTTTCTATAAAAATAATGATTTTTTTATTATTAAAAAAATATATATAAAACGTGTGATGTTGGACGAAACGCAAACAAATTTGTCATATTATTATTATTATATGAATAATATAGGGCCTTATGGACCCGTGGCTCTTCCAAAATAAATTCTTTCGTAGTCATCGGGATACACACCAAGTCTCAGAGATTCGAGCAGTGTCACACTGTCTCGCGCCTCACTTCACGCTCGTTGTACGTCAAACATCAAATTTCTGTCCATTGACCGTTGTTGTTCCTTTCGTCCATTGAATGAATTTGAATCTACCCAGCAGCAGTTAATATAGAGTATTTGTAATTTAATGCTTCTGTCTTATTTGTGCACGTGTGGGCCATTATTTCGTCACATATTTTTCAATTTGACAGCGAGACTCGTCAAACGTCACCTAGAATCGCAGATACCCACAACTATTTATTCTGGAATAGTTAAGACAGACAGAAGGTATTCAATTAAAACCATTTATTCCATTTTTGACTGCCGTCGGTGAGATTAAAATTCACCCAACTGACGTATGGAACGTCAATGGTCAATGAACGAACATTTGACGCACAATAATCGCGAAGTGAAACGAGAGGCGGCGAATCTTTGAGACATGTTGTGTACACAGTAGACAACGAAAGTAAAGAGTTGTCTACCAAATATCTCATAAGACTATAATCCCTGTGGACACGGGCCATAAGTCTTGTTATTGTATATAAGCATTAATAATACTTATAGGTACATATAATAAGTATATATAAGATTTGAAATTCTTTTTTAGCTGCTTCGAATTATATATTTATGTAGAATTGATTATTTAATATAAATTTTAGAACGATCCTGACAGCTATCATTTAATAGAAATCTGTAAAATGGTTTTGGTGTCATGTTGCCAGCGATAAAAATCAAAGCGTGATAAATAAATGCAATAAATGAAATTGAGTTCGCAACGGAATCATTTTACAAGCAATCAAAATGAACATTTGCATGAAGTCTGGTAACACTTCTCACCATTACCATATATCCGCAACTTCTGTAATGGGATTAGAAATATATCACATTTTTTGCACGAATTTTGAATTATTTTTTGATAGCTACCTTTACAGGCAACTTCGGGGTGTCATAGCCTCAGTCAGTGGCGTAGCAACAAATCGCCGGGCCCCCGGGCGACCATATACCGGGCCCCTACTCACAGAGAACACATTATTATCGACTAGCTTTTTTGACTTCATCACTATTACTGCTCGTTAGTGATTGTAATTAAAACTTTTAATATCTCCCCGTATTAACACATGTCTTGCTGCAAGTACACTGTAGTCTGGCAGGACATCATTTTTTCAATGCTGAATTTTTTAATAAAATTTTCAATCTTTTGTTTCTAATTGTTACCAAAAAAGGATAAATTTAAGTATTCAAGAAATAACGCATTCGAAAAAAAAATTAAAATGCGTGTCTCGCATTTAACACAGATATGTGAATGTCATTTTTTTTTATTATGCTCAAACTGGATATTTTTTCATTAAAACTATTTTTGTTTAGTGATACTATATACCGGGCCCTCCAGGAGCCCGGGCCCCCGGCGGTTGCCCAGGCGGCCGCTACGCTTCTGGCCTCAATTAAATAGTCAATCGCTTCGCTAAAATAATATTGAAAATCACTCATTAAAACTGCTTATTTTTAAGAGATGTTAGTATACCCAGTGCTTTTTTTGTAAGGAAAAAGCGCCGACACTCAATCTTGTTAATATTTTATTTAAAAAATTATATATTCAGTTTCAAATCCAAAGTTTTGTCCAATTTAACAGGGCGATTCAAGTCCACGTTGACCAAACATAAAATTTTCAAAAGTTATAGTGTATATAAGTTAAATGTGCCGGAATGTCGTTCCGGTGTGTTCTATGACAAAAAAAAGCACTATCCATTTCAAAATTATATTAGTACATTAATATCCCACTGAATATAATTTGATGATAACATATATTTTGTGTAAATATGGCTAATGGGTGAAAAATCACTTTACTGAACATGGCTCATTAAAGAAAAATACGTTTATAGTTATTTTTATCGTGAAATCTTTTCGATGGACAGTATTTTAAAAATGTGTGTATCGTGAGTATGTCTGTAACTTTTAACAAAACATTGAAAAATGCTATTAATTAAGCATTGAAATAAACAACGGTTCTCTGCGTGAAATTTGTGGCGGACGTCTGCCGGCATCTGCTGATGGCCCGGCGGAGCGCACCCTATCCGCACTGTGTGTCACCATCGTTTCAAAGATTGATATCGATTTTTATTATTTTCTTCCAAAAACGGTTCGGCGTGAGATTTCCAATTTTAACGATCAGGTCCTGCGAACCAATCCACAGGAAGGAGGGGGAGTATGTCTCATGGCGCGCGTACGCTGGTAGACTTGTCTCGAATGTCGCGCAAAGGACAGTAAAGATTTGTCCTTTAATCTCGTCTCAGAATTCCGCCGGTATGTATCCGTTGTGTCATTCTACTCGGTATACAAAGTACGACAGACATTGAATGACAGCTCGCTTCGGGCTCAACCCTACTGTCCGTACCAAGTTTCGAGACAAGTCTCATCTGTGTACCCGCACTATAAGACACTAAAAGTAAAAATTATTAATATCGCTTATTACAGTTTCACTTCTTTATTACCGCGAATGCAATTTACCGATAGTATAATTTATATTTTAATTGCAAAAGTTACGGTGTAAATATATAAATAAATATACAATAAAAAAAATCCAGATTGTGTTTTCTGTATGAGGATAAATCTCATCCAAGAAGAAAACTCATATGCATAAAAATTGCGGCACCATTGAGTTAGACACATTTATATGCGTACATTACGACTTATCAGTGACTTTTTTTAGTATTTAAAAATAACAATTAGATAACTTTAAAAAAACTAAATGGAAATCGAGCTGCTTTAGGAAAGATTTTGATAACGCAGAGTATAATATAATATATATAGATAACACTGCTTATCTATAAACTTTTTAAAATTATATACGTATCTACATATACTCGTATATGGGATATAACGGATCTTGTGTGAATCGTCAGATTGCAGTCAAAGTTTTCTAAAAAATTGACTGCAATCTATAAATATCTCAGCTAAGTTTGCCGGTCTGATCCGCCACTTTGAAAAACATAATCAATTCATAACTCCGTTAATTTTGAACCTAGAGATAAAGTAAACAACACACTTTCACAGAATAACCTTTTTTATATTAGTATCGATTAATAATTTTATTATTGACACCTGTGCCGCTTTCCAAAGGCTTCTCTGAACAGCTGGATAATGGCCTCTCGGAGTCTCGGAACGACATATGATACTTTAGGTCAGAGATGGCGAACCTACAGCTTTACTTAACCTCAGTATCAGTGGCGTGACAAAACAACTGAGCCCCAATACTAAATGGAAGGAATTCGTGTATTGTATATATGTTAGATATAATATAATAAAATTGTAAAAGAAAATGTTCTGTATATCCTATAATATTCACATTTTCATGAAAAACCAAACAAAAGCGTTATTTTAGACATTCATATGTTCTTGTAACTTGAAAAAAAATCCTTGTACTGTTTCATCCAATCCCTAATCCGACATATCAACGGGATACTATAGCATACATCGATATTGTTTTCACGTATTTTTGTAATAAATATGAGAAATTATTTTTAAAATGTTATATCTCCATTATTAGTCCATGTCAGCGCCGGGAAAAGTGTCGATATCAAAAATATTATTAATGTAGGACACGAACCTTTTCAGTCCCTACCTAACGTAAACTATGCACGTCATCGTCAAGGCTAATGCTATAGCCACTGAACGTATCCCAAAAGTTCTGCTAATAATAATAATAATAATAATAATAATGTGTTTATTCCAGCGTGATCAGTTTTTTTTTAAACCCGATTCGCCATAAAGATAATACATATTATGTTATACATCAAAGGTTATGAAATAAATATAATGCTAGGAAAAAGAAAACCAAGAAAAATATTCATAAATAAAAAAATTTAAAAAGTTAATAAAAAGTAAAAAGTTCACATATATATACACACAAAATATAACATATATAACTACTTCAGTCACGGCCATTGTTGTATATGTAGCTATTTTGTAGGCGCTGCCATTCTCTGGTCAGGGAACCAGCTCTCCATGAGAGCTCCAGCCGCAGCTTTACGCCAGCAACTCGATGTCTCAGAAGCGGAACGAATCCATGTATACATTGTAGATGCGCTGCAATAACGCGCCAATCCGAACAGTATTCTGTATGGGTTATTGTACTGAATTCGGACACGGTTATTCGTCACTTGCTTGTATTTCGACCAGAGCTCGCAGGTATACATGTTGGTGGAGAACGATTTGAACAGAATGCTCTTCACCTCCTTACTGGATCGGTAGGATTCTCAAATAGGTCTTCGAAGGGATTTGACAACTAGTCAGAAGATATACGTTTCGGGCTTGGATGATGATGAAATTAACAAATAACGCAGTTTAAAAAATTACCAAAAGTGTACATAATAACGTAGATTTTAATTTTTGTAAAGTATATTAGATAGTACGATTATTTAAGGCAACGTAGACTGAATCAATCTCAGATAATAAAGACAGATGCGGCTGTTAAATACATAGGTGCTAATTATTTTTATAAGCTAATTTATAATATTCACAATACAATACCACAACAGACACACCCAATACCACAAAAAAAACTGTCTACTTTAACACAGACAAAGCAAAGCAATAGCAAAGTAGCCAGAACCACGCTGTATATATCAGAGGTGAAGTCTACTCCATACCACACAATACACTACGAGTATTAATTGTGTCTTATGTATAATATATTCACCTCTGTTATAACAAAACTATGTATGTCATCTAATAAATAAATAAATAAATAAAACATTTAGAAAAATAACGCGTTACAAATATCAGACACATAATATGTCACACTTCTGTTTAGAATTTTAGAATATGAATAAAGTTTTTGGCCAAAGCCGATTGTTCGGCTCTCGATAGGCGGAAGCCGAAGCCGAAGATTCAATCGTACTCAGAAATCTTAGAACACGACTAGAAAGTATACATAACAATGCAAATCCTATACTGTTACTTAGTGTTCTGCCTTATGGTGTTGATAATAATTGTAAATATACCCATTAAATAAATAAATTCCAATTTTTCAGAAATGCAATTTATTTATTTAATGGATATATGAAATGCTAAATATAAAGCTTCGACTTCGGCCAAACCTTCGGCAAATTTTAGCCGAAGCCGAGTGTACAGCCGAAGGTCTCTTTTTTGGCCGAAGATGGCCGAAGCTGAAGCTGAAGCTTCGGTCGGACTTTACTTATCACTACGCTACCGAGAACACACAAATAAGATAAGATAAAATAATAGATATTTACAAATATCTTCATTAATAAGCTTTTCAGGCATGCTACAAATTTCAACAGGGAAAGTTATTTTTTTTATAAACTAAAATATTAGAATTAGAATTTGATATTAAGGGTGTAGTAGGTGTGTAAAAACATAAATCAGTGCATTATATTTTAACATAAGTAATTTCGTGTCGCTTAGAATGTTACAGGTACCGAGTTCGATACCCGGTGGCTCTAACGGTCCTTGGCCACATATGAGATTTTTAAGAGATTTTCATCACGACACAATCTCTAAGATACGGATTGCGTTTCCATGAGATTCTTCAGACTTCTTTTGTAGGTTCTCGTGTACACACCATATCTCAGAGATTTGCCGTCTTAAAAGCTCAAATGACATGTTATTATATATATTGTTAACAATTGAATGATTTTGAATCTCACCAGCAGCAGTTAAATCGGAATAAATATTATTCCAACTTATATCTAACTTTCAGAATAGATCGTCACTTGGATCCATGGTGATTTTAGGTGACGTGTCAAATCTCGCTGTCTGATCAAACTTCGTGTACTGGTTCAAGTTTTTGTGTCTCTCTAGCTATCTCACACTTATCTTTGAGTAATCAAAATCTCAACACGTGTACATGATATTGACACGTATCTCAACTAAGTCTTTAGATTATTTCATTGCGCCTCGTTCCGTCGACACGATTTCAAAAAGGTTTTAGAGGCACCCGGAACAGGTAAAAGTGAGAAAATTTTAAAATGTTGCTAAGTTGTCAAACGCATTATTTTTAACGCAATTTTTCTGCCTCCTAAAAAGATCCACTTAGTTCAGATATTGAAGATTCTTTTGTATCTAAAATAATCCCTTATCAACTTCGTACAATATTAGTAAAAAATGCTAGGATTTATTCTAAAGGAAGGGATGGTTTAATTCTATTAATTCAGCGTTCGTTTTTGAGAAACGGACACTGAATTTGTTTTTGACGGACTGCCAAATTGAACACTCCATCATATTTTATAGTCAGGTAGTTGTACTGATTGGTACCGATTTGTGTAAAGTTTTTCGCATGACCTGGGAAAGAAATATGACATGTGTGGTTTATTAGAGGGGGGTAAAGTCGATTCAAGGGTGAACTCGTAGGGGGGCAGGTACTTGACAACCACCAAAGAGCATACTCCTGATATAATAGTTAAAAATGAAAACAAATTCTTCAGTTTGTGTACAAACAACAGAATTTAAGGGCCGGTTGTGTGATCAGCAGTAAGTTTTTACTAAGGTAAAAAAAATTACTAAAGTATTTTTTATACGAAAACGGGTTGTTCGATCGTTGGTAAAAAATATCGACTTCTCGAAAGTGCATTCAGTAGTAAACTATTATAATTTTACTCTTCGATATCCGATGATATATTTATAGCTAATAATGATAATTATATATTTTAAATACAAATTAAATGTATTAATTAGAAAGATACACGTATGAAATCAATTTTATCGAAAAATATTGCTGTTGCGCTAGCGGATTATCATTATCCAACTATGCTACAGCGACAGAACTTTTGACGACAAATTTTCGAACCTATATATTACACTTTTTCAAATTAATACATCTGTCGTTACATTATAGTTGGATAACGCACCTTCCCCGGTTTGGAAAGAGATCCAGGTTCGAATACGGTGGCGCAACAGCTATATTTTTCGATAAAATTGATTTTATATGTATATCTTTCTAATTAATACATTTAATTAGTATTTAAAACATCACAGGCCTATGCTCCGAATAATTACAACTTCACAATAAGAATGTGTTCTTCTTAATAATTATGTATTTGACTAAATAAAGATTATTGTTTTTAAATATTTTATTTACAAAAGACAATTACTTTCGTGTCATATATTAAGTAACATAAATGTAGGTAGACATATGATACAAATTATCAAAGGTAAAATTAATAAATGACATAACTTATAGCTTTAATTTCGCTGAAGTTTTCATCTATAATCTAAATAGTATGGGTATGTTATTAACCTTTACCATACCGTGATATAAAATACCCGAACGCAGCCATGCTGTCAACTCGTGTTACCGTAAACATCAGTTAGAAAAAATGTTTTTATTAGCTTAAATAGCTTTAATGGCACGAATTTACTCTAAATATTGAGCATTCAATTTTGAAAAAATGATTAATAACATAATTTAGAGCATTCATTAAGTCCTGTATAAAGTGTTCTTCCTTCTTATCTCTCTTCGTTTAATTAGTGAGAAAGACACAATTATATTTGTATGTTTGTTGTTCTTTTCACTGTGAAAATAGTGTGTGATCTCTGTCTTTCATATTACAATTGTATTTTTACCAACGTATTAATTATATAATGGATTGAATGGAAAAAATAATTATTTTTTTATTTTTGTACGATTTCCTTTTCATAATTGATTTTTCACTAGTCATTCCTTAGCGCCGATATTTTCTTTAGGATCATCTAAAATATGATTTTTATTTCGCTTGTATTTACCGAAATATTATAGATTATGATGGTAGACCTATGTTACCGCATGGTTTGGGAAGGGTTAAAAATACACAATATTCCAATGTATTTTTTTATGTCATATTGTATTATTTGGCGTTTTTTTTTCTCGATCATTTTTGTTTGCAAAGTGCATCGTTTGCAAAAGTATGAAACGTCCCTGACTGTCGCTGGCGGCGGCTCTCAATCTAACTTTTACAATTCTTTCCGCGCAAAGTGAAAAAGTTTTCCCGATTTGGTTGGCAATGGTCGATATATCCGCCGGCATAACGTCACACATGAACATGGTGTTACGGCTTGCCGTACGAAGCCTTGTGATTTGATTACTTTTTGTTTGGGGTCAAATCTTCTATTCGGTATCGATCTGAAATTAAATTAAATTAAACAATCTTCACTAGCACTTAGATATGTCACACATTGTGTGTACCACAGACTAGTAAATGAATAGACAAGTATATGTGAAACTATGTATACTAAATGTAACACCAAACACTATCAGCAAAATTCTATATATTTAGGGATAAAAAAAATTCAATAGCCTCCCTACGCAAATTAAAGAAATAAAGGATATAAAAGAGTTTAAAAAGAAACTAAATGAACACTTCAAAAACACATAATTGGACAATAAACAATATTACAGAATACTTCAGAAGCACACGAATGGACAATGAATAGAATATGTAAGGTATTATATAAAATTATTGTAGTGTAACTCCCTCTCCAAGCACAAGAGCTGGTCTCTTTTTTGGAGAGGTAAGCGAAAGAAAAACCATGTATGTATGTAACCATATATTTAAAAATTGAATTTATTTTGCCATTGTATTTTGGCTAAAATTAAATAAATTAAAAATTAAAAAATATGCCCCCATTATCATGAAAGTGATCTAAGTCACGTTTCTTTCGTTTCGACATACTTAAAGATTGATTAAAAAATATTTTTATATTACACTTTTATATTTCAAAAATTTATTTAGTACATATAAATGTAGCTTATAAAGAAATGATCAAAATTATCACAATATGACGCGAAATAATTGATAAACTCATTTTTTTCAATTTCTTGACTTAGACCACTTTCATAATAATGGACACATATATAGGAAATGGATTTGGAACATTATTTGCGGGACGAGGGGCATTATACACACATTTATCAAACGAAATATAAATCCACATTTATGCACCAATAAATGTATTCACTCTTCAAAAATTAAATCTCTATGTAAACAAGACGTATTTTTTACATTACTACATATCATATTTAAATTTTCGTTCTAATTGAGTCACATTTTTAAAAAAAGTCGCCGAGCTCTTACTACATTGGTGTATACATATATGTTGCAGTGAAGTTATATTTTCACATACTCAGCTAGTGAAAATGTATTAAACAATTGATAATATATAATTTATTAGGAGAACACATTCTTATTGTGAAGTTGTAATTATTCAGAACAGACGGTCTGTGATATTTTAAATATGAATTAAATATATTAATTAGAAAGATATACAGAAGGTGCATTATCCAACTATGCTACAGCGACAATTTTCGAACCTATATGTTACCTTTTTGATATTAATACATTTAATCGTTCCATTATTTGAAAGAACCATCTACCTTATTTATACAGAATCTCAAATACCTTTGAGTAAACTGATAGCAGACGCCAACAATATTTTTAGATAAAATTGATTTTATATGTATATCTTTCTAATTAATATATTTAATTCATATTTAAAATATCACAGACCTATGTTCTGAATAATTACAACTTCACAATAAGAATGTGTTCTCCTAATAATAAAGTTGTATCAATGTGTCCAAAATTTAATAAAAATGAATCGATAATTCTGGCGTCTGCTATCAGTTTACTCAAAGGTATTTGAGATTCTGTAAAAATGAGGTAGATGGCTCTTTCAAATAATGGAACGATTAAATGTATTAATATCAAAAAGATATCATATAGGTTCGAAAATTGTCGCTGAAAATATTGTCGCAGTAACATAGTTGGATAATGCACCTTCCCCGGTTAGGAAAGAGATCCAGGTTCGAATTCCGGTGGCGCAACAACAATATTTTTCGATAAAATTGATTTTATATGTATATCTTTTTAATTAATATATTTAATTCATATTTAATATATAATTTCACCGATACTGAGCGGTGAAATATTTGTTGATATTTTAACCCTAGCTGGTGATGTGCCGCCCTGTAACTGTGTTCTTAAAATTAGTTTTGTTATTAATACGATTATAATTGTTTATGTTATGTTAGTTTTTTAGAACATTAATTTTAAAGCGTATCGATAAAATTGTACTGGTTCAAAAAATAAATATATTATTTTTATTGATATTAAGCATTGCAGCATAACTAGATGACAAAATAATACGGATTTAATGTATTTTTCATAATTTAATCGACATAAACGAAAACAAAAACATGCAAATGGACGTTTTACAACAGTTCAGAGCAGCGCATAATTCCACAAGCACCTATCAGTTAAATTATATTTACGTTATATAGTAAAAATGTATATATTTTGGTAAAAATATATTGGGGTATGATTTGCTAGTGAAAGAATATCGATTTTTAAGAAAATTTTCGACTCTAATCTAATCTGAGATACAGATTTTGCTCTCAGCTTTCGTAGTCTCCGTGTACCCACCGTGTCTCAGAGATTCGCCGTTTCGCACCTCACTTCATACTACTGCGTAAATGTAATTGTCGTAAATCAACTGAATGATTCTGAATCTCCCCAGCATCAGATAAAACAAAATAAATATTTGTAATTTAGAAAGTTGTAGGGATCTGTGGTGGTTTAAGGTAACGTTTGTACGCACGTGTCAAATCTCGCTGTGTGATCGAACGTCGTGTAAACTGATTTGAGTTGTTTCATTCTACCAATTTCAAACTGATCTCTGAGTTTATCTTCAAATATAATTCTCACGTGTACATGGTATTGAGGTGTATCTCATCGAAGTCTCTGAGATTATCTCATCGTGTCTCCTTCTATGGGTACGGGCCTTAAGTAACAAATAGGTCGCTTTTAGTTGTTCTAGTATTTTATACATTTTATGTAACAATTTTTTTTTTTTTAAATATATTGTGTTCAATAAAATAATAGTAACAAACTTAGATACCTTCTTCTGGCCGCAGCTAAGTTCACCACCATCATCGCGTGGCGTTGAAGATCTTTTCCCTAAGAGTGTCTTTCTTATCTATACCCAAAGGAAATAAATTAGTTACCCAAAGCTAAGTTCATTTATTATGAAAAATATCTATATTTTTCATATCTAGTCAAATGATTATAAAGTTACTTTTTTCGAAATATCCGTACATACGGCTTACGTTATTGAAAGTATGACCGATGTACAAACGATGAGAATTATTTTAATGTTGATATCGGCGGTTTTAAATCAGATTGGACGCGCATCTTCTCCGGAGTTCCTCAAGAGAGTTTGCTAGCTCCACCACTATTTATAATCTATATTAACGATATACACACACGCTTTCAATCTGTCAACTTTGCCAAAGTGAGCTCCCTAGATGACTGCCATAAAATCCAAGACGATATCACCCACGTTGCAGCCTACTGCAAGGTGAAGAAACTCCTGAATGTTAAAAAATGTTTGCAAATAACATTCTCAAGAAAATTTAACAGCATTCATTTTACTTACACAATAGACAGCACTCAGTTAGAAAATAAAAGCGATGTTACAGACCTAGGAATAATCCTCACTAGTCAACTTCTTTTTAAGAATCACATTGACCGAATTACCTCCAAGTTCTGTAGAATGCTAGGATTCATACTTCGAACCTGCGAACACTTCCAAAATCCATATTGCTTCAAGATACTGTATCACGCATTCGTTCGCAGTCACTTGGAGTACGCGTCTCAAATCTGGAACCCATGGCAGATTAAATATATTGCGAGATTAGAACGAATACAAAATAGGTTTCTTCGACATCTTAATGTTAGATCGAATCTGCAGCAAGCTTCCACAACATGAAAACCCTAGAATATCGAAGAACACGTGCTGACCAAATACTATCCATTAAACTACTGCAAGGCCATATTGACTGTCCCAGCCAATTAGAATTATTATCTCTTCACATACCATCTATATCGACCCGGCAATCCGCACTCTTCTACATTCCTAGAAATATAACATCTTATATACAAAATTCATTCATTCACCGGTCATGCAAATACCATAATAAGAAATTAACAGAAATTGACTTTTTCAACATTAGCCTTACTACGCTGAAAAAGTTCTTTTTGTGAACCACTACAATCTCAATTTTGGCCAATCATTCTACCTATAAACACGTGTTGCTCTCCCTTTATCACCACAGTAGTTGCAATCTCCCCACCCTTTCTCCCACTTTTTTTCTTTATCTTCTGCACCTAAACATTTCCGTGGATATTCATAAATAGTATCACATGTTGAATATTTATTATGTTAGTTGTATTATGTTTACACTGTCGAAATCCCTTAATAAAATTAAATTATTTATATGGAAATTTCCGTGCACTGCACATTAAATCTGGAATTTTCCCTTCATAGCTAGCTGAAATACTGAGATTTTAAATGCCTGTTTTTAGTATTTTAGCTGATTTGTAAATTCATGTGGCGAAAAGTTCAATGTCGGTATCGAACGATCCAGTATCCAGTAGAACTGATGTGCGGATATGCGGGCAGGGGTGGCGGATATGCGGGCGGGGTGGCGGATATGCGGGCGGGGCGGCGGACATGCAGGGCCGGTCGTACCGAAGTGCCCATGTAATACGGGGTGTCGTATTTGTTTGCGAAGCGGTACAAGTGTTTTGTAAATCGGGAGACAGTTTCCGATACAAGGTTACCGGCCGGCGCGCGTACTCTGACGCCGTGGATACGCGACGCCAGAACCACTCAGCTAAACTCAGTGTGCAGGAAAATGGAAAGAAATCAATTTTAGCAGAGTTTTGTTTTACTCAAATTAAATTAATCAACTAGAAAGATATGCAGAAAAAAATCTATCTGTCGAAAGAATATTTAGTCGCCTAGCTTATCCGGGGAAGAGCATTCACCATTTCGCTATAGCAATCGAATACTTCGACAAATTTTGAACTCATATTCTGTAATCTTTTTAATGGATACATCCATTTTTGAAATATAAAGATGATTGCTTTTAATTTGTATTGAAATAGCACAGAACTATGTTCTGAAAATACTACTTAACAACAAAAATGTGTTCTCCTTAAAAAATGAAGAAATATTTTTCAAATCATCAAAATTCTCCGCGCGCCGTATAATTATTTTATATGTTTTTTATAAATTGTTAAAAAATATATATTATTTAATGGAAAAATATTTTATACTAAAAATGTTTATTTAGGAGAACACATTCTTATTGTGAAGTTGTAATTATTCAGAACAGACGGTCTGTGATATTTTAAATATGAATTAAATATATTAATTAGAAAGATATACATATAAATCAATTTTATCGAAAAATATTGTTGTTGTGGGGAAGGTGCATTATTCAGAGATCCAGGTTCGAATCCCGGTGGCGCAACAACAATATTTTTCGATTAAATTGATTTTATATGTATATCTTTCTAATTAATATATTTAAAAATGTTTAGTTTTTCAGCAAATAGGATGCCAATTGACATTTCTCAATATTTAAAAAAGTTTCTTACTTATGAGTTATTATGTATGTTATGTGTATTTAATATTTATAATGTTATAATTATCACTATAATAATAATAATTTCCTTTTTTCCGTTCGTCCGTTTCGAATGACATCATACAGCAATAGTACTATATTTACCATGTCCGTGTCACATTTTATCACGTGTAAATGTGCCATCAAATAAAGTAAATTATTTTTGTACTGTTTTTAATGATTATTTCTCGTTAGTAAATAAATACGTATATATTTTTAAATCCTCAATAATTAAAATTCTATAACCACCAATAATCTTTTTGTGGAGATTTACTGTGTGTGGTGTATTTACATACAAATTATAAATGAAGTGAGATAAAAGAGGGTAATTTTTTTAGAATAAAAAATTCGGTTATAATAATTTCAACATACATAAAAGTATAGGGTGGAAAAAGAATGTCAAGTCAAGAATATAATATTTAGTTCTTTTATACATAGCTTGTCCCCTATAACCACGATTTTGCAAGGTCACTGTATCGCGCAGAATCACTCGCCGAGGAGGCGCCATATAATCGATACGATAAGACACGTGTCAATGATTTAATGGTGTAATCATCAACGTGGCGCCAAAAAACCTGCGGGATAGATTTCCGGAAAACAAAGACGTCTTAGTAAAACATCACAGCGGCGGCCCGTCTTGCAAATATGACTATATGTATTGTTATGTATTTGAATAAAAACAGGGTATTCTGGTGGCGGGAAGCCATTCTCGAGTGTGTCGTATCGCCGCAGTTTACCGATATTGAACATCTTTTTTGTTTCATTTTTCTTTTCCATGTGAACCACCCTTGTCTACATTCTTGTTTCCTGTACGGAACAATTACTGTGACCGACGTGGATGGCGGGTGGTGTTGATGGGTTAGATAAGAAGTAGGGATTGTGAAGGGATGAAAAAAAATTTACTTATGAATACGGAACAGATACTTTTTTGCGCAATTGGTTCCATAGCACACAAGCTCCATCGGTACTACCGCAACTTGAGTCTCGAGTTCTTAAACTTGCAACCTGTTTCAAAACTGGCTCCAGTCAGCGGAAATAAATTATACCCTGAATGCGCGATGAGTCGTGTGCACCAGTAAACAATTTGTACTGTACTCTTCGAAGGAAGCCACGCAGCTGATCCATTATTGAAATGGATGCGTAAGAACTTGAAAACTTCAAAAATAGTCTCAGTCGCAGTGTTGTAGTGAATGTTTAAAACAAATAATTTCTAATAAGATCCACAGACCACCAAATGTATAGACATGAACTAACGCAAATTCCTTGTCCCAATAGTTTCTTTTTGGTGTCACCCACGTGATCGCTTTGGTACTATTTACGCAATCAAATAGCTTCGCGACTTTTTTTTTTAAATATGACTCGATTGGAACGAAAATTTAAACGCTGACAATATTAATATGCATTAATGTAAAAAATTCGTCTTGTTTACACAAATATTTAATTATGAAAGAGTAAATAAATGTGTCATAAACTATTGGATTTGTGTTTCCACCAAAAATGTGTGTAGAATGCCCCTCGTTCCGCAACTGATGTTCTAAACCCCTCTCCTATATGTTACTTTATTTCATGTCTATTCATTTACTGGTCCGTGATTATGATAATTTTTTTTTAAATTTGTGAAACTCAATTTTACGGATACATTTTCCATCGCAATGAAAAGCATTTTATTTTCAGTTATTTTGAGATTTACAATGAGCGCGTGAGAGACCTGCTGTCCCCCGGAGACGTGGACACCCTGCAGCAGGGCAAGGAGTCCTCCGGACCCTCGGCGAACCAGCTGCGAGGACTCAGGGTCAGAGAGCATCCCAGGAAGGGACCGTATGTGGAAGGTGACATTATATGTACTTAATTATAATATATATTACATGCACCTGTGAAGATTCTTCCGGAAAATTAATTAATAAATACATTGTTATGTATGAAAAGAGTCTCGGAAGTGATAACAGACCTATGAAAGCAGTTCTTAATTTAACTAAGGGCTCACTGATCCAAGTCAAATTTAAAAAAGGGATCCCGCGAGCCATTCTAAGCATACCTCATATAGAACAAATATTGAAGGATGGTGTGTAATTAATGTGACCGTACGTCCCATTTTAGCCTATCCCGTTGTTCCAAGAACAACTTTGTGACGCCGAAATATCCCGTTTTCAAATAGAAAGCAACACACGAAAATAGTTTCAAAAAAGGCCCGAAAAATCTAAAAATCCGACGGTAGCGACTAATAGCGCGGCGATAACGGCATGCGTAATACGTCTCACACATGTGTAAGTCGGTCAGAAGGTATATTTCTTGAAGATTGTTCTTTTATCGGCGTGTGTTATTGTAGTCAATTTTAATTTCTTGAGCGTGAACCCTTCATTTTAACAATGTTTAAATGCAAGTGCACTTTTAATGTTAACTTACAAATTAAGTTCCAGTTTATAAAGCAAAGAAGTACTCCAACTGGCGTTACATGTGAAAAGTGTTAGGTGTTTCGTTAAAATCGGTAGATGTCCCGTTTTGAGGAAAAAAATAAATCGTCACTTCATGTACAGGGTGAATATTATGTTCCAGGTCGATTTTGTTTACTCACCATTTTGGTTTGGTAGACATTTGTCCATTTGCATTTAGTAATCGTAGAGAGTAGTTGATTACAATTTATTATGAAGCATCTAACGCTTCAATAACGTGTTGAAGTTGTTAAAAAAAATTATCTAAATAATAATGGCAATGCCGTAACCATTAATGGTGATCGCTTTCATCACATGTTGGAAAACTTTTTGGTGGCCGACTTGGGTCGATTGGGCCTGCAACACATGTGGTTTCATGGGATGGTGTGGATTTTTTCTGGCTGCATACATAATTGTAATAAATCAAGTAATCGATAAATAAAAATCAAATTAATAAATTGTGTTTTATTTCTTAGTTATTCAAAAACAACATCGGCCTGGAACATAATATTCACCCTGCGTAACTATCATGCCGCGCCTTGACGTCATGTACACGTGTACATACAAAAACCTGTGTATATAATAACGAAGTGTTATTTTTATTAGATCTGAGCGAGCTGACGGTGCGCAGCCGCGACCAGCTGAGCTCCGTCCTGACCCTGGCGGCGGGCAGGAGGAGGAGCGCCGCCACGCGCAGCAACCCCCAGTCCAGCCGCTCCCACGCCCTGCTGGCCCTGCGCGGCGCGGCCACCCTCACACTCCTGGACCTCGCCGGGAGGCGAGTCACTTTCTGATCATATGTCGCGCCTGGCTTACATGAATTCCTACCTCATTCAGGTCTCTCCGGCTCCTCTTCCTCGATAAGCTCCCCGATATTCCCCATTTCCAAGCCACAACTGCTGCCCTACCTTATGAAGCGTATGTACGGATGAAACCTCTCTCAAAACTCATCTCGAGACTCGCAAAAAGATAGAATTGAGCGCGGTACGACCTGTCATCTGTTATCTATTGCAATTTAAAATTTAAAATTAAAAACAACAGATAGAATGGTACTGGTTTGAACTGAAAATATTTTTTTTTTCTTGATTTGACAAGACTGATCCGTGTCATATAACAAGAGGCCTGCGCGAGCTTATCCAGAGCCTCCTCCAGCCCACACCTAATGTCATTCATTGTATATTGTATTTTGTACACAGAACAGAATAATTAACTGATGCGTACTGAATGATTAACGTCAATTTTGATGAAATTTATAATTCTTCCAACTCGTATAACACTGTCCCTAAATTTAATATAAACAGCTTCCGATCAACAATGAGGGCGGACCCACCGCTTGCTCAGGACCGATGCTCAAGGCTCCTATCTCGGTCCTACTCATTCGCCGCCTGGTTGCCATATTTTAATGCTACTAGGCAGCTGTTCGATAGCACCCCGCATATTGACATGGCGATACGGCACAGCTGCCAAAATAAGATTTGTCCTCAGTGTTCTCGGTTGACTCACTTTATTAGTAAATAAATAAATAATATTTACAATACATAACATAAAGATAATATAAAATAATACAATTAACAAGGCTGGGGAGCAGAGTGGAAGTGAAGATGCGCTCTCTTTCGGGAAACGAGACGGCACAAAAGAAAAACATATAAAATACTCACCATCCACGCACCACTGCCGGCAGATTTAACCCACAAGAACAGTACATCGCAGATCATATTTGGGCAGAAGGTAGAAAAAAAAAATGATGAAGCTACTTAGCAGCAGCAGTTCTTCGGAGGACCTCCCATCTGGCGACCACACTCGAACATAGGCCCTAAACAACTCCAGATTCCTGCCACGCTTGAGCAGATCGGAGTTCCTGACGTAACCTCGATCTACTCCCTCCAAACCCTCTAGCATATCCTGCCTTGCGTCCGTCAGATTTTCACACCAAATTTACACATGTTACTTGTCATTAGAACCAATAGTCCTTTTCGCGTTTCAGCGAGAGGCCGAGCCGGGTGAACCAGAGCCTGTCCCGACAGAAGGAAGGCGCCAGCATCAACAGGTCGCTCGTGGCTCTAGCCAATGTCATTTCAGCCCTCGGTAAGGTTCTCTCCACCATCGTCACCGTTTCCCTTCCATCCGCCGCGTCTCCCGATCCTTACATCACAGGATGGCACTACACAAATACATCCAAGCAGTCCCTAATTAGCCACTATAAAAGATTTCTGTAAAAATACGCAAACTCCTACATATTCAATCATTAAGAAATACTATGCATTGGTTGAATCAATATTACATTATGGAATACTAGGTTGGGGAGGAACTTGTCCTATACATCTCAAACCAATAATTACAAATCAAAAAATAATATTTTTAAAAAAAGGCTAGAGATTACGCAACCAAATAAGTTTTTACAGATTTTTCTGTTTTAAATTTATATTCATATTTAACAGTTTTTTTATTTTTTAAAGAGAACAATATAAAAATCCATCACACTCGGAGCAAAACTAATCGACATGTTATTTTTGCGCCATGCATCACACATTGCTCCTAGACTGTATAACCAACTGCCAAAATCAACTAATTAGCAGTAAATATTAATGTGTACAAAATAAAGGTTCTAAAATGGTTTAAAGTTCTTCAAAATAATTCAATAATAATTATGTATTCGACATTTCTCTTATTCTCGAGTTCTAATCTGATCAATTTCTCAAAAAAAAAAATATTTCGTTATTAATTTTCACATTGTATTATTATAGATCTTGATCTTATGATATATAGATGCCGATAGCCACCCCCATAATTCAAGATCTTTCTTATTTGGGGGTGCTGTCACGCTGCTGTCATGATTGCTCTACTGTTGAATGTGTACATAATAATGAATTAATACATAAATAAATAAAACAATATTATTCCTCAAGTTTAGCGTTGTCTCATATTGCATTTACATTTTAATTTACCAATTTATCCGCATCATCGGAAAACAAAATCTTTCACGTCTTACTTTTTTTCTTCTTCTTCGAGCCTTGACCTCTTTAATTTTCCACCACGATACTCAGTTTTCTGCTGGCGTTTTCCAATTATTCGCAAACAGCTAGTCCTTACTATCCTTCTTCAGTCAGT
Organism: Eubasilissa splendida; assembly: GCA_031772225.1. Classification (NCBI taxonomy): domain Eukaryota; kingdom Metazoa; phylum Arthropoda; class Insecta; order Trichoptera; family Phryganeidae; genus Eubasilissa; species Eubasilissa splendida. The sequence goes on along the minus strand of CM062861.1, from coordinate 17,905,425 downwards.
CTTTTCCAGTCCAGTCAGCCTACTGGATAGTATTTATAAAGCCAAAACGTAACAAGCACCATCGGATACTCGAGTGAAAATGTTCGCTATTATAATGGAAACCACTGTTTATTTCACGATTTAAAGATTAAAGAAATGGATTTGAAATATTTCCCAATGTTGCGCGTGATTTTTTTAAACGAAAGCAGTTCTCCAATAAAACATTAAAGCCCCCTTGAGATGAATTTTTTTACTAAAATGACGCTATACAGGGTGCCAAGTTGGCACTTGTATTTGTACAGACGCTATACATAGATGAATAATAAAATTAATTATATGTAGCTAGACGTTACATTATCTATTTATCTCGTTAGAATTTTTCATTTAAACAGTATAAAAGTTAAATATATACAACATTCCAATAATAAAAAAAGCTTTTTGTTAATACACATGTTATACACATGGCCCAAAAAAAGTCAGAACATCTACCAACACATGCGTTATTTCAAAACATAATATAATTAATCATAATTCTTGATGTAATTTTTTTTGTAAAATATTTAGCTAATCAGAAATCATCAAAACACCCCATATTGCATAATCTACTGGGCTGTTCGGTGGCCATATGCCTGGTTCGATGAAATTAACATTCTCACGATGAAGAAAGTTGATTGTATTTTGTATTACGTTGAGATGGAGCTCCGTCCTGCTGTAATGTCTAGCTATACTCCAGGCTTTGTTTTGAAACTCTTTGATCATTTTCCTAGCATCCCAAAGTTTTTCAAATCGCAAATTTTTGATCAGAATACGTTCTTCTGCAGTGATTTTTGTCATTCTGGGCAACAATTTGAAAAAAACAAATATAAACAATGGGAAAATTAATAATCAAAGATGGCGACCAGAAATTGTTGAAATAAAATGTAATATACGTAAATATTGTTGATATAGTTAAACTAATTTTGATGTAATTATATCACATTTTACGAAATGTTCTCACCATTTTTTGGGCCACCCTATATCTAATGATTTAATATTTTATAATTTTGATTAATTCTAAAATATATAATTTTCGTTTTAAATTCTCGCGACGCTGGCCTCGTTGGCCGTTTGAAATGACCACACCGTGACTGAAGAAGATTCATATTGATAAATTGTAAGCACTATTTTGTGTTTTGTTCAGCCGCGCCGAGTCCACGCGGCAACAGGTATGTACCCTACAGGGATTCTGTCCTCACCTGGCTGCTCAAGGACACTCTGTCTGGCTGTACCACCACCATCATGATTGCGAGTAAGTCTCTTCACTTTTTAATCACACCTCGTGGTAATTGCAATAATTGGACGAAATGTACTCGACCTCGGCAGTTCAACCTTCAACAAATATTGCCAGCCATTGTGTAAACTTAACGTAAACAAATTGAGTAAGCTGCATTTACTTATGACATTGAAACTGAATTGAATTTGTGGGTACCTAGCGGAGAAAATGATTGCGCCTTCCGAAACTCTCTACAATAATTCAACCATCGGATTTAATGATTTCGCGGAGGAAACTACGTCAATTTACTTCGAATTTTCAGGGTTTCGATACAATTATAAGAAAGGGCGATTTTCAACATTAGAGTTTTTGTTTTTTGCGAGATTATAGTTGAATTTATTTTGTCGACATGTGGCGACAATTGTCAATCGTTTAAGAAAAAATTTACATTTAACAAGTTTTTCATATTTGTGAAAACAAATATAGCGCATTTATAATCATCACTATGTAGAAACAAAACCGCCCCAACCCGATTGGCAAAATTGAAACATGCCACCCTCTATTTTTGTAAATTGAACAGGCACGATTTTGTTTCTACGCCGCTCAAGTGTAGCCCTGCCAAAGATAGTTTTAATAATTCATCACTAAAACTGTCTACGTTATTAATTGTGGACGCCTGTCATATATTGATTTACGCTTATTTACGGAATTTTTAAAAAAATGCGCCGGTTTTACCGACGCATTCTGAATACAGGCCTTTAGGTCCGTGTCCACGGAAGGAGACAATCTCAGAGATCAGCTCGAGATTGTTATAAAGATACAAAAACTAAACCTACCATAGATCCCTACAACTATCTATTCTGGATGTTAGATATAAGTCGTTAAAAATTCACATTAACGTAAAGTGTTAATTACAAACATGTATCGGGTTTTAACTGCTACTGGAAAGATTAAAAATCACGTAAATTACGAACATGACATTTGACATTTGACGTTTAACGTGCGAGCGTGAAGTGTGAAGTGCGGCGCGAGACGCGTGGAATACGAATGCCGAGATTGGTCTGCAAAGCATCTCATGGCATCTCACAGATTATCTCGAGTCGAAAATCTCTTCCGTGGACACGGGCCGTATCAGACGTCACTCACTTTTTATATTAGTTTTTAAAGATGAATCACACTGAGGCTATCTTTGCGGGGTTATGCAGGTTTGCACGAAATATAGTCTTAAAAAATTAACCCAAACTTTTCTATGTTCGCATGCAGTTGAAACAAACGAGAAAATGAAATAAAGGCAAGTTCTTATATTGATCAAAAGAAGAACACAAGGTAAAGTGACTCAACTGCCATAAAAAATCTTTCAATTTGTTAGTGTTTTCCTGATGAGTAATTTTAATTAAATGTGGGTTTAAATCAGTTTACCTTTTGCCTTCAATACTTTTATTGTCATTTACTCGCACATATTCAATTCCATGATACATTATGTTCCATCAATGGAGTGAATAATAAATCAAACCCGCGGACATCTTTCAACACAGTTCTGTGCGCGTCTTCTGGAAGTGGCTTCGGTCGACAGTCTGCGCCCTTGCTGCGAGCGCGAGCGACGCGCCTCGGAGAAGCCATTCGTGGCAACTACAATATTTATATTTCTTAGTCGAATACTTCATGGAATTGAATACGCTGTCATTACATATGGATATCGGAAGGATGTTTGGAAAACTCGCAACGAAACAAAAAAGTTCAATCTCCTTTGCGTAGCGCAGTAAGATAACTAGACCGTTCACTTATAGGCACGTAGATATAAAAATCAACAAATGCATTTAGTATGAAATAAACGATAATAAAGATTTATTTGCACATTTTTTAAATTAATTTATTTTTAGTAATACACAGTATGTATGTACTATACTTTTTTTACATTGTATGAGCAGATAGTACTATATATAAGTAGATCAATTTGCATGCACCTGATAAAGGACTTTGTAGAAACTGTTTTTATGTCATTACAATTATATTAATTTTATATTATTTAATAGTACAGTTACCTCAATCAAATCTAAATTCATTACATAAACTTTAAAAGCTTTTATTTTTCTATTTTTCCTTTCCCTTTCCCATCGAATATTTCCTCACTCATAACTTTTTTCTCTATCTTAAAATTTTTATTCTCACCTTTTTCTGCTTATACCGTATTAAAATTAAAATTGAACTCACTGTTGAAAGTATTTTATATATTCAGAGGAAAACATGTAATTGGTTTAATTATTATTTAGTTTTCTCTGTGATTTCCGTATTTACTAATTAACTGTATTTTTCTGAATAAAATAAAAATAATTATTCATGAATTAATACGACTAAAAATTTTAGAAACTATTAAAATGCTTTAATAAATCCATAAATAAAAATACAATATTCTCCTAAATGCTTAACATATTTTCTACGGTAGGTAATAACATCTATTCGTAGTAATAATTAAATAAGTAAAAGAAACATATTTTTATATAAATAATCACATTTTTACTTTGTATAATCGGTTTAAATAACGTAAATTTGAAAAAATCATTGATTCGGTAAACATTTTTGCTTCAAAATGGCTTCCCAAACATCCTCCCCGAGTTTGTCACTAAAGCGCGAGGCAACTGTATATATTCCACACAGAGCTCGAAATGGAACATTTAACGAACCGGAACCGGCGATAATATCCGAAACTATACATATTTTTGATTAAAAAAATATATACACTATAGTGTAACACACATAATAACAAAGAAATAACCCTTTGCCACAGTGGAGTAAGTACAATGCGGTGCATTGGGGCCCACGATAGGCAATGTCCCAAGATATCCTTACCCTGCAATACGTTTGATAACGATATTTTTTCGAGGACCAACACTTTTCCCAACTCCAATTTAAAATAACAGCAAAAAATTTAATTATTAAATTTAATAATTAAATTTTACACACATGTTACGAAAACATGCGAAAACGTTATTTTTATATACAATACACACTGCAAATGATAACTAAAGTTTACTCTTAATAAAGATAAATAGCAAAACATAAATTGATAAACTTTTTAATCATTATTATTGTGTCTAAAATAACGAACCGGAGATGTAATTGAAATTTAAAGGACATCACGTTCTGGGGTTATATTTACAAGGATCTCACGAACCGGTTCCGGTTTTTTCCGGTCCATTTCGAGCCCTGAATCCGCGCACATTTAAAACGTCACGGAGTGCATTTTAGCCGTTTCTCCGTCGTCTTCCTGCTACGCCGAGACCGTGAACACGATGCGCTGGGCGGCTCGCGCGGGGCGCATCCCTCCGGGCGCGGGGGCGGCGGCTCGGGGCCCCCGCGCAGCCTCCGAGCGCAGCCTGCGCGCGCTCCGGGCCGAGGTGGCCAGGCTCAGACGGCTGCTGGAGGCCGCCAAGGCGAAGGTCGCGGCCCCGTTCGCGCACCAGGCGACACAGGTCAGCTGCTGTCGGTTCAGAGGACTGATTTTATTGACAAAATACTATATTTTCAAAATTGATCATGTTTGTATTGTACAGTTGCGTGTGCCGATACATAATTACTAGGTGTCGGATGTGCTGATCACAGGATTAAACATATATTATCGATGTGAAACATCCCAAGGCGTACTAGGTAAAGTAAATCATCGTCGAAATGAAACGAAATCTTATTTCTAAAGTGCCGTCACATCACTAATCGCGCCACACACACACGACATACCTACGTTTATCGTTCGCGCGCATCGCACCTTCGTCCGACTGAGTGACTGCGAGTGTAACTAACAAACATTTTATCGCTAATAACTTAGCCCTGCTGTGGTCTGATTTGAATTAAACTAACTGAACTCTTCACGCCTAACTTAACTCGGCGAATACGAAAATATATTAAATAAAAATCACCAAACACTTTTGTATGAAACCACGAAATTTATTATACGTCAACCGGTTTCGCTTATCTCGAGCTTCGTCAGGACGTATTTGAAACTGCGAAAGAAAATATATTTAAAAAAAAAAAAACGAAATAAAACAGTTCATATTAAACAAATATCAGATAACTCATAGAGACAATGTTATTTTTTATTACATTTAATGGAAAATATATGGAAGCATGGGGTAATTACAGGGCTTACGACCTGTCATCGGCTGGCTTGAGTGTTAGTATGTGGGCTCGAAGACAGGTCGTACCCCATACTTCCATATGTTTTCCATTAAATATAATATAAAATAGCTTTGTCTCTATGAAATATCTGATATTTGTTTAATAACGGTGCCTTTGTAGGTAAAAATCCAGTAATTGTGTGCTCTTGGACCTATTCAAATATTGCTAATAGTTTCATATTAAAATATGAATTAAATATATTAATTATAAAGATATACATATAAAATCAATTTTATCGAAAAATATTGTTGTTGCGCTACCGGGATTCGAACCTGGATCTCTTCCCTAACCGGGGGAGGTGCTTTATCCAACTAAGCTACAGCGGCATTATTTTTAGCGACAATTTTTCGACCCTATATGTTACCTTTTTGAAATTAATACATTTAATCGTTCCATCATTTGACAGAGCCATCTACCTTATTTTTACAGAATCTCAAAATACAATCTGATAGTAGACGCCAGAATTATCAATTCATTTTTATTAAATTTTGTTCTGAATAATTACAACTTCACAATAAGAATGTGTTCTCCTAAAAAAAAAAAAAAGTTTCGTATACATTTATTTATTTTTCATATATTTTATTTGCAGATTGTCAACAGGTCGTTAATGACCCCAATCCTAGGTATGACATAAGAGATGCAGTGTAAGACAATTGGGGGGATCGACATGTTACAGAATATTTTTATGTGGTTAAGAAATTAAAATAAACTTTATGTTGCAAATTTGACAATTGAATTGTATGCCTCCCGTGCGACGCTTCCGCTACGGGGATGTTTCACATCATTCTATCTGTAACCTGACCTATTTATTTATTGTACGAATGTTATTTAGTACATTTAATAAAACAATATTTTTCAAATTTGGTCACAATTTTTAGATTTCATTGAGATTCAAATGTTCGCAGCAATGGGTTTAATTTCGATTTTCAACAAAATTACTTCGTAAAATTATTCAACTTTATATTCAGCTTTTTTATTTTGTCTTGACAGATGCAGTTATACGGATATTACCTATTTTCAAATATCTCCTGTTGCCGAAGGATACTTTTTTAATCTCGGTTTGAATGCACATTCAGTTGTTCTGTAAGCCTCTTGTCAAACTTCGGACGATGATTGGGAAGGTCAATTTAATTCGCTAGACGTTCAATAAATTGTCGAATTGCCCGCGAAAGTTTTGTTCGTTCGTTATCAATAATTCTGTAGATACCTACGTCTTAGATTAGAACAATTACTTAGTTTTGTTTTGTATTTTCAGGTGTCGTTTGACGCTAGGGCGGATGACGTACGAAAGCAAACGAAACGGGAAGAAACACACGATGTAAACGAGATATCAGATTGCACCATCAAAGAGGAGAGCGCCCTGGGCAAGCTGGGACAAGAGCGCGACGGCGCTGACTCTCTGGCTTCTTCCCGGATGAGCATCGCCAGCAACGATACACTTTCGGGAAACAACAGCATTCCTTCAACTCGATCCAACGCTCATTCCGTCCAAACGGAGGACCTCCTCTTTGGACCGCGACTGCACAGGACAGGAAGCGTTCACGAAGTGCCACTTCCGCCACTGAGAAACAAAAAACGTCAATACAGTTCCCACGAAGTATTACCGTCTTCGGAAAAGTACAGAATTACCAAAGCGACCAACGGTAAAGCGCCTTCGGTAAGATTAAACAAAAACGTTATCAACAGACTAGCTGAGAAAGAAAAATCTAATTTAGAAAACCGCACCGCGGAGCAAGGGGAAGATACAAAAGATCAATCGAAGACATCTCCGGATAATCTCAGCAAATCGCACGTGGCGTACCGACCGTTCAACAAGCGAGCGGTGATCGTGGCCTCGGTCACCGACAGACTCTACTCCGCGTCGAAGAAAAAAGAAGAAGCGATGCCCATTAACAGCGCCCAGTCGGCGATTAACAAAAACTCCACGAATGAAATCAAAATTTACAGCAATGCCAAAAGAAGACTTTTAGATATTAGTTACAAAGCGATAAGGGCGTCACGGCGCCTGCGGGTCGGGGTGGCGGCCGAAACGCAAACTGAAAACAGCACTTCGGTTAGGGTTAAAGAAGTCGCCATCGATATTCAAAACGATATTGAGCCATTCAGCCTCAATTACACCGAATCTGATAAAGTGTACCGCCACGCCAGCGTCGAGACGGAATCTGTCACGGTGAGGTGCAGGGAAGCGTCCGCGGGTCCGGCGGGAGGGTCGGTGCACAGTGACGACAAGAGCGTGGGAACAGATCGACTCGACCGCAACACAAAGTTCGTTTTCACGAAAACATGCGGCAACATGACGGAGGAAGCTCGCTCGCTGAACGTCGCGTCCACTCAGACGCGAGAGTTCGCTCCCCCTAGAAAAAAATACTCGTCATTTACGAAATACCTCAAGATCAACCGCGAGTCTCCCGCGCCCTCTGATGGCGCGCCTCCGCCGCCGAGCGTCCTCAACATAAGCATCTCCCACGATTGCGATCGATTCGAAAACGAAACGGGCGGAATTTCAGACGACAGCTTAGAGAATGAAAGCCTCAAACCTTCGGAGACGAAATTGCCGCCGGTCCACGCAACCCCAGACCTCTTGAACAATCACAATCCGATCGACAGCGCTAATAGTACGGCGGGTCCTAACCCCCCGGGAAAAGTTGCCACATCGGCGAAGTGTGCAATAAACCGAGATGTGGCCACTTCTGAGTTCGGTGAAAATTCAAAAGTGACAAACTACGACAGAATAATCAGAAGTAAAACACGAGGTAATATCAATCAAACGTGTGATCGCGTGACGAGCGCCCCGCGAGAGGTAATAAAACAGGCTGGCGTGACTTGGCGCATTTCGCAATCGGCCGCGTCTCCGCCAATCTTCGCATCCGACGCTAAGCGGGCGAATAAGAGTGTCGGAACAGACGAACCTGCCCGCGAAAGTTATATTTACGAATCCAAAGCGACCCAAGTGAATTCACCTGGTACTATTTCTTGCGCGGACTTCCTCGAGGATATTTACGTTCCTCTGCCTCGAATACGCGTGACTTCCGATCTCAGGTCGGACTGTTGGCCCGACATGAGGAGTCTCATAATGGGCCGGAACGAAAACATTTACCCGTACAATGTTAAATTGTCACCAAAAAAGTGTTGCGAATTGAATCACAGAAAAAAAACCAAGTCAGTCACTTGGAAGTCCGACAGCGATCTCGTGACATCGTCTAACGCGAGATGCAGACTACCGGAGACTGGCTTTCACCACCGGGGGTGCACCGGCGAGGTGTCTAAGTGTGGCCATAAGTCCGCCTGTCTGTCCAGTAGCAAATTAGGAAGTGATTCTTTATACCAGAGACAAATAAATCATTCCAATACTTCGGAAAAACCACAAAACAATAACTTTAAAGGAATTCAGTGCTGGGATGACAGAATTCAAACAGCTTCTGATAAAACTAAACATCTACGGAAACCGGAACATTTTCAAGTTCGCGATCAAGACACAAAATGCCTTCAATACATGGAAGCCACTTCTAATTTGATAAAAGAAGCCACTAATTTGGTTGCATCACTCAGTAAAGTCAAATCCGAACTTTCTGAGCCCTCATTGGGCAACAGCGCGCCACCGATCACATCCATTTCTCGAGTTTGTAATGAACAGTTACAAATTGTTGACGAAAACACCAACAAAAACACAATCCCGGAACGACATTATTCCGCGCCATCAACGTCGTCAGGTACTCCACCACTTCCACCATCAGCAAATAAAATAGACTCTTCTCGTACGATTAATGCTGAGTTAATACATAATGAGGAGCAACTGCACAACAGTCTGGAATATTCAGATGACTATCTGGATTTATTTGATGAAACGATGTTTGCGAGTGATGACGAACTCCTGTCAACCGGCAAAGAAATTGACGCCATTGAAAAGGATCTCTTCACATCGTTGGACCGCCTCGAGGACTGCACCGGGAGGACGAAGGAATATTTTTCAACAGCCTCGGAACGATATTCGGAGAAGTTTAACCGGCAACTGGCGTCCTTGCCGCCGAACTGGCAGAATGGTCCGACGCCGTATCCGCGCACAAAACGAAATCCGAGCAAATATCTGGAAGAACTTCGGAATTTACGCAGAGAACTGGTGGAATCTACGAAACGGGACGATTCTATTTGTAGACAGTTCCAGATGAATTGAGCTAGAAATATTTTAGTTTTAAGATATGTGAGGTCCAGAATCAAAAGCAGACATGTCACCGTATCTGTTTTCGAGTAAAATGCAAAAAAAACACTGTACCGCAACTGTCATATTTGAAATCATATTGATAATGATCAGTGACTACAGTGACCAAATTTATTCGTTTTATTGGCCGAAAACATATTTATCCGGGTTTGAATTAATTATCTATCGGATATGTCTGCGATTGAAATAACAAGCGAATTTTAATTGCGTTTTTGACGTTAAAATTTGTTTTTGACTAGTGTTGTAGACATTAAATTGCTTTATATTTGTACTTACCTAACTCAAAAACCATAAAATTGGACATGTCTGATTTTGATTCTACACCTTATAAGTAATATATTTAACAAAATTATTTTAATCCATGTTTTCATGTAATATATAATAATGGTTTAAAAATATAAAAAGTAGAAATGTGAAATGTTTCTCATAAACGTAATCATAATCGCTTACATAATACAAACTACACTTTGTACAACAAAATAATTGTTTTCATGATGCTCGTATACAGTATTGTAACATTTTTGCATCCTCTTCTTGACCACACCTGTCTGCCTCTCTCCATCATCCTGTATTCTATCTTCCACGCATCCCAAATATTATAAAAGTTTTCCTCTTCCGACATTGAATATCTTCAAGGTGTCTTTAGTATTTTAACAAAACTTACGAATTGCGAGTTTCAAAAATATTATTTGCTAACTGGCATTGGTCTTCAGCTACTTTTTAGGTTATGCATTCGAAATTACTCATTTGTCACCTTCATCCTGGCTAAACATATTTATATTTTCATAATTGTTTTACAGAATATCTTCTAAAATCCAAAATATTATGAAATACGGTAAAGGAGATGGTATTAAATTCATCTACATTATGCTTTGTATTCGAAAATTTTTGTATGTCTCAAATATATCTACCATACCATCTCTGCATAGAATGTGTTTATCTAGTTCGAAAAAATATTCACAATTAGATTTTTTTTTGACACCATATGTATATATATATTCTTGCTGGTTCTCGAAATGAGGCTCGAACCTCCGACTACTGGATCACTACTAAGCCAACAAACACGTCTGTTGCGTAATGGCATAGATGCCGGAAGAAACAGGATTCGGAAGGAAGTTCCACTCACCACAATCCCGTTCTCCTAGCACCTCCAATTTAGGTTTTGACACTATCTCCTTTCAGGATCTTGAATGATTCAGATTGCAATAGATGGTCACGTAGACACACTTCTCACTCTATTTTACACAGTGAAATCTTTTGTAACCGTACCGGTTCAGAGTCGCCGATCGACTGGCCCGGTGGAAGGTGAGGAAGGGGAGGGAGGTGGAAGGCACAGTACATCATCCTCGTTTAAGCACAAATATGTCCCAAACAACGTCATATATTAATATATCTCCCTGGCAGAGAACCGAACACCGGTCTCGTGCGCGACAAGCGGAGGTACTAACCATTACGCTGTCGAGAAATCAATGAGATGTGAAAAGAGTAGTTTACACATATCTTAAGATCTTTAATAATACTGGCATCTTACTAGGTTCGACGAGGGCAACTATTTTTTAAAATGAATTTAAATATTAGTTTAAAAAAAAATCTGTAAAAATAAAGTAGATGGCTTTCAAATAATGAAACAATAGATGTATTAATTTAAAAAGTGTAACATATAGGTTTGAAAATTTGTCATAAAAATTACTGTCTGCTGTAGCATAGTCGGTTAACGCACCTTCCCCGGATTGGAAAGAGATCCAGGTTCAAATCCTGGTAGCAACAACAATATTTTTCATGTATATCTTTCTAATTAGTTAATTAGTATTAATATTATATTGATATTTCTGAATTCACTGCATGACAGATATTGAGATATTTACTAAAATGCAGATAGGAAAGTGAGGCCAAAATAAACACTAAAAATGTCTGCAAAATAGTGTTATTTTATTTTCAAAATGGTTTTGTTACGTAATGCAAACTAAAAAAATTATAAAAAGTAATATATATTGAGTAAATATAACATTTCTTAGTGATATAAAATTGAATGATGTATATATGATAGTACACCAACACATATATAAATTATACACCAATATGTATATAATTAAATACAACATAACTGCCATACAATGTTCCCTCTAAGTTTGGATCACGGTGTGCGCTGGGGGAGAAAAATATTGCGTACCAGTTTAATACTACTAGACAGGTAGGGCTTGGGTTGACCACATTAATAAAGGTGTATTAAGATGCATAAATAAGTCAACAAAACTAACAATTACTATCGAGGAACGCTGCATACTTCAGACACAGCGTTCGCAATGAAAATATGATCTTTTACAATTCATTATGCAGAGGAACAGAGAAGAGAAGAAGTTGTAGGTAGAATGATATTATATCGGTTGTGTAACCTCAGAAAGTCGTTAAATGTCCAAATGTTGACGATCTTATACCTACATGATAAATCAACATACCGCAACATGGTGGCCAACCTTCGATACAAGACGGCGTATGAGGAAAGTCTTGTTAAAAATTGTGTGCACTATGATGCCAAATCGTGTGCGTTCGCGCGCACACCCGCACACCTTAGAAGGGACATCGCTACCATGTTGCAAGAACATTCAAATGAATAAAAGGTTAATCAGATTAAGACTCGTACAAATATAAACTTGTGCCAGGACGATGCGTGCCAAGTTGACACTTGTATTTGTACAGATAATATACTATACATAGATAAATAATAAAATTAATTACATTATCTATTTATCTCATTAGAATTTTTCATTTAAACAGTATAAAAGTTAAATATGTACAACATTCCAATAAAAAAAAGGTTTTTTGTTAATACACATGTACACAGGGTGGCCCAGAAAAGTGAGTACATTTAGTAACACACGAGTTATTTCAATACATAATATAATTAATTATAATTCTTAATGTCATTTTTCATTCTTCAAAACACCCCATATTGCATAATCTACTGAGTTTAAATCTGGGCTGTTCGGTGGCCACATGCCTGGCTCGATGAAATTAACATTCTCATGACAAAGAAAGTTGATTGTATTTCTGGCTGTGTGAGATGGAGCTCCGTCCTGCTGTAATGTCCAGTTATGCTGTAATGTCTAGCTATACTCCAGGCTTTGTTTTGAAACTCTTTGATCATTTTCCTAGCACCCCAACGTTTTTCAATTTGCAAATTTTTGATCAGAATACGGTCTTCTGCTGTGATTTTTGTCATTCTGGGCAACAATTTGAAAAAACCAAATATAAACATAGGGAAAATTAATAATCAAAGATGACGACCGGAAATTGTCAAAATAAAACTGAATATAGGCAGATAGGTAAGTAAATTAGTAAACTATTTAAGCTATTGTTGATATAGTTAAACTAATTTTGATGTAATTATATCACATTTTACGAAATGTTCTCACCTTTTTTTGGGCCATCCTGTACATACATGGCAAAGTTATACATAATTGAATTTAGTTATGCAGAAGCAGCCAGTTCACAATTTTGAAAAAATTAAGATATTCTGTTATTGAATGCAGTAAGGGTACATTCTATATTCTGGCTAAAAACAGCCAAACCGTTATCATATAAAAATTCGTAATAATTACGTAACAGAGAATTTTGTTGATTGCAAAAACCCCGTTAAAATCTAAAAAAAACTTTAAAATATGTAAAAAATATCAAAAATCTCTAACATCTATTCTAAAATCATCTTAAAAGTCAATACAGATTTGGTACCCTATATCATTTTAAAGGCAAAGAACATTCAAGTTTTGTAGATTTTATCATTCACTTTTCACAAAGGTGCTATATCTTAGATTGAATTTTCTGCAGCTGGCTACTTTCTGCATAACTACGTTCAATGGATGAGGTTACTGTACATAGGTGTTATATTAGAATATGTAGTATTTAACACATTCACAGAAACTTGAATTTGAAGCCTTCCAATCACATCTTTTGTTTTTTTTTTTAATATTTTACAAGTTTGCAAACGCACAACCGACTAATAAATTATTGAGGTCCCATATACAGGCCAGTTTAGATGAAGTTATATTTTTGTAGGGTTACATTATTTCAACTTGCTTATTATATATTCGCATGCATTTCATTCTTTTTCAAATGAGTTAAAATTGACAAAAAAAAATTATAGATATAAGTGCCATGTGCACATTACTCCATTAACTATAAATTTTATTTAAAAATGTTATGTTTCGTATCATTTGAAACCTTATACATTTGTCAACCAAAATGCTTTTTGTAACATAATATCTTCATTAACCTTTCCCTTACGGTGCTAAAATAAAAATGCGTGTTCCGGTGCTGTAAACTCAGTGTATATGTAGACTTTTTGTGATTTTTAAGTTGGATAAATTTGAATATTTTACATTTAACACTTGTATATTAATCATTAAAATAATAGTTAATAATATATATATATAAGTGAATATTTATCAATTATTGTGTAAAAGTGCTAAAAATGAGATAAAACATAACGACAGCATAACAACACGTCCAACTCGACTAGCGCACGCTCTGCCACTATCGATCATCGTGACGATCGGCATCCGGAACCCTGCGCACTGCTCCTCACGCACCCCTCCACACGTACACATACATGTATTGACAAATTCATGTCAGGATTTTCGAGAAAACATTTGTTTTATTTTTGCGTATGGTATTGTAATTATTTTAGCCAATACATAAATATATTACGGAGGAATAATTAAAATATCAAATCTGTATTTAGTATATTTACAGAGATATTCACATAATTAGAGGCTATGTCAACTCAGTTTACATCAACGGAGAGGAAAGGTTAATGAATTATTTCACATGTAACATAACAAACTCTGTTCAGTAAGCTTTTTAACACATTGACCGCCGATTATGCCCATGAACATTGTTACGTTATCTTGCTGGGCGTCGCCAACGGTCATGGGTGAACTATTTCCATACATGTTTAGTCGCATCCTATGCTGTTTGTTGTTTTATGACATTTGTTCATGTTCCAGTCAGAAGCAGGCAATCAATGAGTTAAACAAAATTATTTTGGACTATGTTAAAGTCCTCGAGATCCATATATCATATATTCCTTTGTATATATTAATCGTCTTATCTTTGTTGTAAATTCACAATGAATTGAGAAAGCTTCAGTGTTTTTATCTTCTAATCCAAAAAAACTTCATAAATATATGTATTTCAATCTCTGTCAGGCTAATATAATTTTGAATAGAGGGATAAATAAACAAAGTTAAAATAAATAAAAATCGAAGACAATACAATTCACATAAACATTTTCATTTGAAATGTGCGAGGTTAAGAAAAATAAAGTTATGACCATACGTTTACGAAATGCAAGGAAAATTAAGTCTGTAATTTCTAAAATTAAAAAATATTAACAACAGCAACCACAGTGACAAATGTACGGTCTGCGCCGTATTTACCATCAGCTGGGCATTGTAATTTCAACATCGACTTAAACTTACTATTCTTTAAAATATCTAATGACTTAACTCTTAAATAAAAATATCTAATAGATAAATAAATATGTAAAATGTGAATTTAATCGAAAGGATTGCAAATATAAAATCCTTAATCTTGTATAAGGAATAAAATTGGCACCACATTATGTATGTGCGCAATTGTGTGTTTTTTTTTTAAAATACAGTGGAACCTCGACTTACGATCATAATTTGTTCTGTAAATGTGCTCATATCTCAAAACACTTGTACGTCAAAGCAAATTTCATCGTACTCAATTAAACTCAATTAATTCGTTCCAAGATCCAAAAATATTCACATCAAAATAATTAATAGAAAATATACATACATTTTTTATATTCTTTTCTATGTATTTAAATTTATAATAAAATAGTAATTGAATTTATTAATTATCCATATTGGAGTATAAAATATTTTTCTTTTCGTGGAACTTTAACCAGGAACTCGCTGACACTTTTGCCTCTTTTTGAGGATTTGATGAAAATAATCACATGGTCATGAAAAGATTAATAACTCGCTAACCCATAACCAACATACAGTCTTCACCGCAGGACCAAAGACCTCGTTGACCCACTCAATTGACACAAGCCTTGCTGTCGAAGGCTCGTGGATTCTCGAGCAAGGGCTTAACTTTCAAATTGCCGCTTGCATTAGCACACATCGAGAAGGTGAGACGGTCTTTCGTGACTTTATGACCAGGCATTGTTTGTTTCTTCTGCTGTTTTTTAAAAAATAATAATTTGCTCGTATCTCGAAATACTCGTAAGTCGAGGTTCCACTGTAAAACATATCAGTACAGCTGCAATTATTGAACAGTCAGCAAGTATTGACAGTAATGCTGATGTTATGATACATCATGAAGAAGGTTCATATGTATAATCTCCCATAACAAAGAAAATATTATTATCATAATATTAACATAGCAATATAACAAAACACAGTAAAAATCAATTTTCATTATTAGTCTTTATCGTTTTTAAGAAATTAACCATTAAAGAAATTGTTTTCAATTATCCTTTCTTTTTTTGGCCCTCGCTTTTAAAAGTAATTGAATTTCTTCCAATAAAGTTGGGTCACTTTCAATTTGTGAAAAAATTTCTTGGGCACACATGGATTTAGGGGCGTTCCGCTTTTTTGAGTGTTTTTTAGGAGGTTTTTCATTATCACATTCTAGTAAAGCTGCACTGCCACTGGAGGAGTTGCCGTTGTGGGGTTCTTCACCGGTCAAGGATAACTTTCTTTTTTTACTGCTTTTCTTATTACATAAAGTCTGATCCACGTTTAACGGTAATATAAAGTTGGCCTCAGTATTGGAATCCACCTAAAATGAAATGAAAATTATAATATGAACCATTACCAAAATACAAAATTGTTACCATGAGAGACATACACGAGAAATACTGAATTCGGATGGCACAATTTATCAGCCAAGTAAATGATGCATAGAAACAATTGTTTGATTAAGTACATATATACAAAGACTAAACAGAAGGATTATTAAATAATTTTCATAGGTTAGATGAAATTATGTTTTAAAGAAAGAAAAAATGCATTAAATGTCAAGACTTTCTGGTTTGCACCGCCGCACCTCATATACAGTTCATTATATTTTGCGGTTATCTTTCATTATGTAGAAATACTTCTTCCTCATTGATGTCTACAAAGATTCTAAATATCCGTAACAATGATATATATTACACAGGATAGGTCCAACGCACTTTCTATAAAATGTTATGCACTTTTTACATACACAAACCTTTACCTGGGAATTTTACCAAAATTTTACCTGGGAAACCTCCGAGAAAAAATATTATATATTAAAAAAATTAAAGAAAATCATTATTCTTGAGAAATCATCGTTATTAGTAGTTATGGTAGTAGAGTACCAATCACACAATCAATCATAATTGCAGTTTAATTCATCTCTAAATGTTACATAGGCCCATTGTTTTACACATGATTTTGTACTGAATCATTTATATTGATTACTATGACAAATAAAAATCTGTTTAGCATGTGATGAACCACGTGAAGATGATGATGAAGATTAAATAATAAATTTGCAAATGAATGTATGAAATAATAGCGTCACATATGTGATCCGTGTGAATTCAAATAAACGGGATTTTACTGTACATATATGACAAAAATTAAATACAGAATATAATAATCATAAATAACATTATTTTATTATAACTGCGATAACATACCTTTTCTAAATCGCCAATAGGATTATTTTTCTTCCGTTTTTTTCTGTGAGGACTTCGCATTGAAACATCCGAATGAAACTGGTCAGATGTGATGCCCGAGATGTTAGCAGAAGAGTCTGAAGATTTTCTTTTCCGTTTTTTATTTTTCAATGAGACATCGGCTCCATCATTTAATTCAGACGAGGTAGTATTTTGTAACTTTGAATTGTGACTAAGATTATCCGATGAAGCTTTTGAAAAACTTAATTTCTTTTTTAAATTATTATTTTCCATTGGATTTGATTTGTTTTGAATAAACTTGTTTGTAAATTTAACAATCTCGTTTGGAAATGGAGTAGAAGTAGTAATAACTGCTTGTCTGGGAACATTATTTATTTCAAAACTATCTTCATCTTTTTTATTTTGTTCGCTATATGCATGATTAAGTTTTGTCTTTTTTTTGTGTATTTTAGATATATTTGGACTTTTCTCTTTTTTAGGAGAACTAACGGTTGAAGAAATATTACTTAAATCACTACTACACAAAGACTTTTTATTTTGTTTATGTGCTGTAGAGTAAACAGAATTACCTTCTCCAATGCTTTCTTTACTTATTTTACTAATTTCCATTACGTTATCTTTACTGTGTGATTTTTTAATCGTTTTTAATTTGCTTACTTCAATAAAAGTACTTTTTGTGGGTTTGGATTTATCAATTCTAGAAATACCCATTGAGTTGACACCAACAGGGGGCCGGACACCTGAAGCTCTTTGACTTTTGTCGAGTTTCATAATTTTTTCTACAATATTTGCTTGCGTCTTCATTAAATCATCGTCTACATCTGATATACTATCGTCATCAGAATCAACATATTTTTTAATCAAAGTTTTCTTTAATTTTTCTTTTTTCTTTGTGTTTTTCAATTCATCTTTTAGTTTTTTGCTATTAGAATCTTCCAAACTACTAGGGCTGTGTATTTCATGAACAGTTTCAAAATATTCACTATTTTTTTTTGATACACTACTGACATATTTAGCCGGTTTTGGTTTTGTTCCATCAAAATTGACATGTGACACAGTGAGGCTATCCATTTCATCACACGTTTGAGTATTATCATTATCATCCGGCAGAGAGCTAAAATAATATTTTTGACATTATTAAATAATATTCACAATATCGAAGCAATAACTTTGTGGTTAGGTGATATTTTAATACATAATCAATATAAAATATATTGATTATGTATTAAATTTTATTGTGCCATAATGAAAGAACTGACGTTCTGAAATCGGTTGACTTTGAATAATAAAATGTAAGTAATTATATTCTATGTTATTTTATATATTATTATAGATTATATTAATATTACATAAATATGTTACGGTTTTAGTCATAAGACAGCATTGTAAATTTTTTACATTAAAATATTACATTGCCAGCAGTCTACTCTCGCCGAGGCTCCTCGCCTCGCCTCACCTCGTCCACGCTCTGACCGGTACGGAGGGTAGACGGGGCAAGGCGAAGCGTGCGAGACGAAGTAAGATGGCATGAGACGACCCGAGAATAGGCGATGCAAACCAAGTGCTGCAGTACATTCTCGTGCTCGGCTCCTCTCGCCATGCCTCAGCGAGGTGGACTGCTGGCATATCACTTAGCAGAATACCTCATAATAATCTACAATGGTTATTGATCCAGATAAAATAGGCAAAATATTGTGTATGCACTATCGATTATTATTAAATAAATAATTGCATATTTATTTGAATTAATAATAAAAGAGTTAAAGTACATTACTATTTTAATAGTTTTCTCCAAGAGATTCGACATCTCTGTAAATTCATTCAAATTATATCAATTTGGTTTTGGTAAAAGTTGTTAATTTTAGTTGGTTAAGTTGTTGAATATTTGTTATGTTGGTGGTACCAAAATTAAGGTGCATCTTTCAATCAATGGCGTTATATAATCAAAAAAACACAATAAGTCTATTTTAATAAATAATATATATATAAATAACTAACTTTTCATCGAGACACCCTCGGATGTACGGCAGTGCGCCAAACAGATCAAGAACCACAATTTTAAACATTATCTTCTGCCCAACTGATGCTTGAGCGCCGATCCATTTACTTCCCGGTGCATCGCTCGGCCTCGGAATAACCACGTTGAACACTCTGTGCACTAACACTCCCAGATGAGTGACGCTCTTCTTGTTTATGACACCATGAAGGGTTGCCCCGACAAAGGGCTGGAAGACGTAGAGATCTGCCTGGACATCTGAGTAGATTTCGGAACTGTCCTGCCTAATGGCGCAGATATCATCCAGCACTTTCACGTTCTTGTAACTCAGGATTATACCATTCAATCTAAAATTGTGGAATGTACATTACACCTATGAAAATAAAATATAAGTCGCATAATTGCAAAGAGAGACAAATTTACAGCTGTTTCAGATGAAGTTATCTGTTGCGCAATAATGTGCAAGAATCATTTAACTGTTATCTAACAACATTTATTAGTACAAATCATTAATATTCAATTGGCAATTTATACTAAATATTTTTTCGATAGATAGATGTTTTCTGCATATCTTCCTAGTATATCTTAATTCAATTTGTATTAAAATACCACAGAACTATGTTCTGAAAATGCAACTTCACAACAAAAAATGTGCTCTTCTTAATATTACAATAATAATTTACATAAAATATATCATAATACATTATGCAATATATTAGAAACAATTCAAAAGGTACCAACTCTTTATCAAATTTCCCAATTTTGTAATCCATGATTTTTTCTACTGAATCTTTCAGATTTGAAAGGCACCATGGTTGAAACGAAATGTTTTGGGTCACAGTTTTCTTTGACACACAAGAATTTTCGTCGTTTATCAGAGTGTTTAACTCTTTTAATGTAAATTTTATGATGCTCGTCATTTTTTAAATGGGCGTAATCACATATTTTCATATTATCAACACAAGACAAAACTGACAAATCAGCAATACTTCGTCAATTTAGGTTATTTTTGATTGTCAAAAGTATTTCGTTCTTTCGTTGATTTCTATATTTGTTCGAGAGGCTAGAAATCTTAACATAAAAGTGAAACCGACTAGAAACGTATCCTTATCTATGACGTATCCTACCAACTTCGCCAAAATATTTTTGAATGGAAACAAGGTCTGTTCAGTCAATTGCTTTTCAGCGAGACTTTTTCATTACCCTTGGTAAAAGGGTAGTGATAAATATCATGTAGCCCTAAGCTCTATCTAGCGTTCAGTAATTTGGAGTACATTCAGTAATTCAGATCAATTCAGACCGAACTGAGCGGCGAACAATTAGTCTGAAAATTTATATGACCCATGAAACTTTTGAGTCTCATTAATCTTCAACTAGAGCAGCACTGTCCAATTTATCTTAACCCGTGGGCCATTTCTGCTTTTGCAAACATTTCGCGGGCCAAAAGGCTCATAACTGTTAGACGAGACTAGATGCGCACGACAAAACACAGACTTAGACTTAAAATAAGTAAATAATACTATCTCTTCGATGGTTAATACCGAATTCCTTCAGGTAGTTCTTGGGAGTTTTGGTCAAAAAAACATTAGTTGGAAAAGATATTTATTTAAAAAAATGAATGCTTTGCGAACCGCAAAAATATTTTCACGGGCCGAAAGCGGTCCACGGGTCGCTAATTGAACAATGCATATTTCATACTGAGCAAGAGAGGAGGCTTATAAAAAGAAGATGTTCTAAATCAGTTTATTGGAGTGACATTTATTTCCAAATATCACACCGCTGTTACATTATGGTTATGAGAGGGAAACAGGTAAACTATATAAAATACTGATAACACACGAATCAATTATTTATTTTTATGTCCCTACAAATGGGCAGGTGTACATTCTTAATGCTAATTTATTTCTTATTTTATTCTACTTTAAGTTATTTCGCGATGTTCCGCTGAGGCCTTTTTCCAAAGACCTGGTCTATGGCCGACGAAGTAGCATCGTTGGCTGCCGGCTGGATTACTGCTTCAGAGCTGACTCGGCGTCTGGTTGTTAGGGTGATTGGAGCTAGCTGGGCGGCTGCTTCTGAGCTGACTTGATGTTTGGTTACTAGATTAGTTGGTACTGGTTGGGCGGCTGCTTCTGAGATGACTTTTGAGACCGAGTCATAGATAAGAGACCAAGTGCTAGGCCCTTCTCGGAGGACTATTCTCCTCCAATTCCGAGACAGGCTCCATAGAATTCTGAGATTAACTAAATTTGATACACTGGCGTTATAAATTGACAGAGCATAACAAGCATTTTCTTTCCCACTGTTATTTTATCATCGCTCTAGTGACTTTATTAAAGGCTAGAGTGACTCTGAGTACCATGAAGTCATAGAAATGAAGTCTGTCGGTTGAAACAACAACGAGCGGCCTTATGCCTGGACACATATTAAAACTTTAAACAAAAATGACTATTAAATATGTTGTGCATAAGATAGTACTCATTTCAAATTAGAATTTAGTTTTTACAACGTTATTAAAATAACAAATATGATGTCAGAGTACTCTACATACATTCGAATTATCAGTTTCAACAATATTCTATATTGTTCTATGAATAATGTGACAGCTGACAGATAATATCGTTCGTCTATTCTTGTTAAAAATTCAAAATAATCGTAATAAATGTCCACCTACACGAATGATTATATTAACATAAGTGGAAAACCATTATCTTTAACGTGTAAAAGAATTGGCAGTGCATCAGATGGGTGTCAATTTACAATAAAATATAGGAAAAATATTAAAAACAAAATATTTTTAAGTGTCCTTCCCATATTTTTTATTCTACTTCGAAAATTAGATTGTTCTTTTATAATTTATTTCATATTTATTGTATGTTTTTTGGCCTTCATCGAGTCATGCAGTGTCAGAGAAGGTATGTTTCCAACCTTCTAAATGTTTTTGTTTTAAATCCTCTCGATTAATGGGGGCATAGCGGGCGAAGAGAGGACTACTTTACCCCAAACAATACCATATTGAACAATATATCACTCTTGAGTGATGTTAATTTACAATGGGATGCCATCAATTTAAATAATTAATTTATAAATAATCATCCACACCAAAAAAAAATCTAAATCACTTTTTAAAGACAGTACATGATTTATAATATTTTTTAATCACCGGTTAGTAACACTAAGCTCCAGAGATTAGATATGATAATATAGTCAACTGGTATCAAGGGGAGCTTAATTTATTAAGTCTGACAACAGAACTTGAACATTTCAAAATGTTTAAATTCATAAATAATTGGCCTTGCCCATTTTTTTCACCCCACTGAATGAAAAGACGTACAACTTTATCGCTTCCATGACAACTGCACATAAAAAAGGTGCACACAAGACGAGCACACATATTGATGAGTGCACACATTGACAAATGCACATAGTCAGTTTATTACTCTGCTGCCATGACTTTGTATTGAACAACCTAACCTAATTTAATGCAATCTATCTTAAAGGAATGTATAATATGAGGTAACTTATGTTAATCTACCTAATATTCTATTATCTTGCATGCAGTTGTCTATGTAACACCTCTCCTTGTGTGCAATTATCTGGTGCAGTCCTGTGTGTAGTGCAATGTTCCCTCAAGGTGCGCGGGTGATGAAAATAGGACTAACTTGCTAACTTGCTAACCCCCGACCACTAGATCACTAGGCCAGTGTCTTAACCACTAGGCCAACAAGCTACTCAAATACTATATAGCAATACGTTGATTTATCCTGTATAAGATCATCAACATTTTGGACATTGTGCCACTTTCTGAGGTCACCTTCGCTTCTGCTGCCTTCTATCTTCCCCTACATACCGCGTTGTTAAAGATCTTATTTTTTACTGTGGAGAATGTATGCAGCTTTCCTTGATAGTTCTCTTGACTTATTTATGCATCATCATTAGTAATTTGGTGAACGTAG
This sequence comes from Eubasilissa splendida, assembly GCA_031772225.1. NCBI lineage: Eukaryota > Metazoa > Arthropoda > Insecta > Trichoptera > Phryganeidae > Eubasilissa > Eubasilissa splendida. Next base: position 17,882,154 of record CM062861.1, on the reverse strand, counting down.
GCCCTACAGTAGCCTGGTAAAAAAATTTTTAATTTTTAAGGAGAACACATTCTTTTTGTGAAGTTGCAATTTTTCTTATTTTCGTAGCGCACAAATAATAGCATTGGTTTTTTAAATTTGCACAAAATATTTTTATGCGTACGCCGCGATCCAAACTTAGAGGGAACATTGGTGTAGTGGTCGTCAGTTTCTTCATATTAATAATTATATAATTTATGTGCGTGCCTCGAATAATTGTTATTTGTCATTAAGTAATTAAATGATTATTAACATGGAACTTTGATTTATTTCCAGAAAGTGTAATTATGATTCCTTTTGTTGGAATACAGTACACCACCGAGTATGGATTCAAATTAGAAACTAATAACTTCATACACTGGCAGGCTATTGATAGTGTCATTATAAATGAAGTCATTCACATGGTATATATTTATATTTTCTATCTCTTTTTTCAAACAGAATTGTTAAAATTCTATTTAGGTAATCCTAGTTACCTTGATTTTTAGTGTTTTAGACAACTCTCTCTTTAATTCCTACAGTTCACTAATCTTAAAAAACAAATTACTCTTGTACAAAGCACTCATCCGTCCTATACGTCCACATACGCGAGCCCCATCTGGGATTCAAGTAACACAAAAATTTTAGAATCCAAAGAAAACTACATCCTTAGGAGAATCACAAACCCACCCTGGTTTGTAAGAAACACAACCATTCACAGAGACTCAAACATACCCTCACTCAAATGACACATACACGATTTATCTTCTAAATTTTATTCTAAATTAATTTCCATCCCAAACCCTTCCCTCCCTATATGATCCCTCATCCGATCCCCATCGTCTTTGTCTCATTTCACTTCTTTATCCTGTTCATTGAGTGTTATAAAAATATAACATTGAATTAAAAATGTATCATAAAGCTCATGTTTATCGATATTACTATAAATAATAAATCCAATTATTCTCTTTTATAAAATATTCAGTTTTCCATCGAATGATACATTAACTTATCAACATACCTATGTCACAGTATAACATCCAAATTAAATTAGACACAATTAAACAATTATTACTTAATAATGGGTACAATGCAGAATAAATCAATGTACTTTTAAAGATTTAACTTTAAAATAATACTGGCCAATTTTTTCATAACCCATAGATAAAGTAAAATAATCATGTTCAGTGATATCGCACACCTAGATTAAAACTAAGACAACTCAAAAAAACAAGAATTTTGAGTTATTATTATATTCGGATACTCTGTCATATACGCAACTAACTTAGCCCCAGTTCTCGAATAATGTCATTTTAGGATACATTTATGACCTAAAATATTATTTAGTTTCATAACTTTACTAACAAAAAATGGAGGAAAATGTTTTAATTTTTTAGTCTATTGAAAAATGATTTTTTAAGTTGTCTTAGTTTTGATCTAGGTGTGTAATATGTAAAAAAAAATACTTTAATGTGAAGTGACATCTTTGACTATTGACTACGGCAAATATGAGGTCATAGTATATACTTCCATCAAAGAAAAATATATGAGTAATGTTGAGATGAATATGGATGTTCCAATTATTGATATTTTTTATAACACAGTAAAATAACATTGTGGGTGATGCTTGTAAATTGATCCATTTAATTTATAAACCCTAACTTATTTATGTATTATTATTAATGAGAGACCTAATTTATTAATGTTTAATTCTAGCAAAGTGTCATCTACATTCTGACTGTGATTCTTAAAGATAGCTCAAAAAATACATCACTTGTGACACTTTTTAAGGTAATTCACATTCTATTTATAAATCTCATTTATTTTTATAATACAGGTAACCCCCGTTGACCGCGAGGAATTCGTTCTGGACATGGTCGCGATAAGCGAAAATTCGCGATCAACGGGGGATTTAAAGAAAAAACATTTTAAAATTCGAAAAAAATACATTATTAATAGATCAAACATTATTAATAGCCATAAAAAAAGACACATAACATAATTCATTCATTTTGTCCCTCGTTACAATAAAGAATTTAGATTCCCTTGTTTGGCTTCTCTATGTTTATTATGCAAAATTAACTGATAACTGTCAAATAAGCCGTTACAACAACGCTTTACAGTACTCGCTCACTCGTAATCTTTGTAATTTTCTTCTAACAACTCCATGTATTGACTGTGAAAAGAAAGGGTCTTTTCAATGATTTTGATACTTCATTTTCGCACGGGAACAGGTTCCGAGACGTCATTTTCTTGGGACATAGTATAGCAGTCCATTTCTTGCATTCATTAGTTAAGGGTTCACCGTGTGATTTATCAAAGTCTGAATATTATCTAGCGTGCGTTTGACACTGCAGCTAAGATTATACTGAAGGATAGACCCAAATTATGCACTGGCTCAACCATTCTTTTGTCTCACTTGCAACTTTAAATATATATACGTGTATGACGTGAGTGAGCAAGAAAAATAGCACGCACATGCTACCACTCGTTATGTCGATTCCTGGCATGTATCAGGTCAAAGCCAAACAAGTGCAAAGACAATTTTTTTTTTTTTTAATAGATCGTGATATAACGAATCCGCAATCGCCGGAGTCGCGTCGCAATAAACGGGGGTTACCTGTATCTTGTTAAATTATGTTCATGATATTTTTAAAAAAAGTAACCTATGTAAAGGTTGCAGAGAGAATAGGGTATTGTCAACATTATTACAACAGATTATACTTATTGAAATTTTTTTTTAAGAATACATTCTTATTGTGAAGTTGTAATTTTTCAGAACATAGGTCTGTGATATTTAATACAAATTAAATGTATCAATTACAAAGATATACATTTAATTTGTATGAAATATTTTTCATCGCAATATTTTGTTTGTTTAATTCCAGTTCAAACAATAAAACCTTGGAAAATTCTCTTGCACACTTCATTATTTGCAATTATATTTTATTAGAAGCCTGTTGCAGTGCTGATCTTGTTGGCTGACTACCGACTGTCAGAAAGTGTCCATCTAGTGTGCTAAATTCTGTGACATTTAGTATTGATCAATATTTTTATATTCTTTCATATTACAAATGCATGATAGATAACTGACTGGTTACTCATTGACTATATGTTGAGATTACTTAAGATCTTTTTTTGTCGCACATGTGAAAATTGTTGTTAGTATCAATTCATTAATATACATTACTTTGTTTATTTTCAGAATACCAAACCTCGTTTAAAGTGTTTGGAAATCATCTATCAAGAAATGCAAACTATTTTTGATAACAAAAAATAAATTCTTCTTACCCAAAGAATGTTAATATTTAAGGCTGTATTACGAATAAATAAAATTATAATTAACTCTTTAATAAAGATTTTATAATAATACACACAAATATTTGAGTCGCACAGCAGCGGAGTGGCCCAACTGAAATATTTCATATATTCAGTTACATACACTAATAAGCTTAAAATTAATTGTTTTGTATTGGCTTAATTTAATGTGTAGGGATATATAGAAACATTATATAATTACTAGCAGAAAAGCAATTGACTATCACCCTTATTATATTGCTTTAGATGAAATATAGGTCCTAAGGAAGCCCTGTGACTATTGACTGTGAAGTGGCCACAATAGCTTATGTTTTGCCCTCCCTGGAATTGTACAAACGGTGTTCTTAACCCGTCGTTGATCACTCACTTAAACAGTTTTTTCAGTGCCTTTTTTTTGTGTGAAACATTAACTTAACTTACATTCCAAGAATTATGTTTTTTTTCAATTTTACAGACTCAAATACGTGTTTGTTATTTTTGTATACATTTAGTTTTGCATATTCGTTGCGTTATACCAAGGATCGAGAGAGGATGTCATGTCTCTCACATGGGCACTGAATCGCAATTTTTATTTTTCGGTAATTTCTTCTTATTATTTACTTTCTTGTTGTAATTATTTATTTTTTTACATAAAATTATTTTTATTTAACTTTTTTGATGTATAATATAAAAAAACATTTAGAATTTTTTTTTCTTGATCCCTTAGATAAAAATGGCTAACCGTGATTTACAAATGCACCAAAGATATAAAAACGTAAATAAATATTCGATATTCTAGATTTAAAACGTAAAGAACTGAGAGGCGGCTATTCGCTCAGGTGCGACTAACGATGTAAGCAAAAACAACCGACCAACTGTGGGTTTAGTATCAATTTTTAATTATATACATATATCTAATTAATTATTCTTCGTCATTGCACTTAAAGACATTCTTGGAAAAACCGAGATCATGTTTACAATAAATAATTTCTGAACAAATGTAAACATCACAAACATATATTTGACAGATGATTGACTATGCGAGATGACAGATGGTCAATATACTTGCCAGTCGAAAATATTTGTGTGATTTCGCTAATATATATATATATATATTTTATCTTACTTGTAATAAAGACAAATGTACACTTCATTTTAAATTGAATATGTATATATTTGCGTACTGTTATTGAATATATAAAAGAGAAAACATTTAAGTTATCTTAACCTAAAGATATTTAATGAAGGAAACCCCAAAAACTCTTGTTTCGATTCCACTCAACAAAATGCACTCACGCGTGCAATATTTTACAAAATCTTAAAAGATTGTTTTTGGATTATATTTTAAAGTTAGAGTTATGGCTTTCTTTCATATTAACTTTTTTTCCTTTAACCTGGAGATATTAAAAACACGTCATATTCGCTACATTGGTATTTTTTTCTTACTGGAAATGACACATCCAAATACGGATCCAATAGCGATAATAGCGAGATGCAATCATATTATTAGATAATGATGTTAATACTTTTTTTAAATAAATAAATAGATAAGGTTTTGTCATCTTTTCAATCCCTTGTATCTTCACTTTGCAGATGGGCCACTCTCAAGTATTTCAACCAAGCAAAAAAATATATGTTTTAAATCACATATTATCACCTTATTTATGCATGTTCAACTCATACCGGATTGTTTCACTTGGAGTCTTTTGTACAGGCAAAAATTAGATAGATAAAAGCGGGTCACTTAGTTTGGATGTGATATAATTCCGTTTCTACATAGTTTGCTAGGATTAGAACTTGAATATAAGGTAATCCAGATACAATACACTCAGGTAAGAATATATTGTGTGAGTTAGGAAAGAATGAAAAAGCGCACTCGCAATGTTGACACAAGTGGAAAGACCGGCTACAGTAATTGAAAAGGATCATCCTATTTTGGATATTGAACCACTTTTTGAATTTACATTGTTATCTTTCTATATTCGTCTCTGGTGCCTTCTATATTCGCCTGCATAATGAATTGTAATTAGGCTTGTGACAAATATTTGGAAACTATTCGGTATTTGGCCGAATTCTGAATACTTTGTCACTTTGAAAAAAATAACTAGATTTTAAGGTAATGAATTTTTGATTAAAATTAAACTATTTGTAGATTGCTTTATTTATATTTCAGAAATATAATCACAATAGAAACATAAAAATTAGTGAATAATTTTTTTTCTTCTTTTTATTAATATTATAGGTAATGGAAATATGAATAAACAGCAAACATTATTAAATAGAATCTTCATTATAATCAAATTTAAGAAGTGGAAAGTTGTGGTGTAAAAATATAAATTTTTCACAATTTTCACGGAATAGTCTAGATCTTTTATCCTCATACACATTTCCAACTTCTGAGAATAGCTGTTCTGAATACACACTGCTAGCAGGTGCCAAAAAGTATTTTGCAGCTAATTTTAATAAAGAACATGTAAATTGACTCTTGTTCGTGACCCACCATGAGTAAGGGTCTGACTGGCGCGGAATACATTTCGTTTTCAAATATATCTCGAGCTCAACTTCTTTTCAATCGACGTATCATCATTTCCGGAACGCTTTTCTGCAACTACTTTGTCATAACTCTCCCAAAATGATGTGTGAATGTTTTGGTTCATTTTTTCCTCTTCAGTTCTCGTTTTCTTCACAGAAGTTGATTTCGTATTGATAGCGTAGCGTATTGATTTTAGCCTGGAGCTGGCAGAAAAGGAATGAACGCTGACTGAATGCGGTGGAAATGGAATTGCCTAGGCCTATTTGTGGTAGATCTATTTATGTTCGAGTAAAGATGTAGACGTTTTCAAAAGGCTCGCTCAGGTGGTTTGGTCATACGGAACGAATAAACGAGGAGAGAATAGTAAAAAAGATATATGACGAAAAATGTATGAATGTGGAAGAGGCTAAAAGTGTGTACCAGAACTGACAAATGTGACGCTTTATCTTCTTTGCTACCCCCGCGATTATAAGTTAATCACTTCGCTAGTCTAAAAGGGCGATTCTCGGAAGGGGATTTTTTTTCTTTTATGGTGGTCGGCACACGATTTTACTTTTTAACAAAAAGAGACGATCCTTTGTTTCGTCTTCCACCCTTGGACAAGCTACCTCATTTCACAATTCTTTTCTTAAAAAACATTTCACTCGGAAACAATTACTCTTAGGTCGCGCTATTGTTTTATGTTTAATAGTTATTCCCGGTTAATAGGCCCGTCCGATTGCAGGTCATTTCGGGACGTGATTTATCGACGTTATGGGTGGTTCGGCGATCTACTCCCACGACGATCGATTTCACCCGTAGAAGAGATAAATGTTAGGAACGATGCCTTCAAGGAAATGTGTTTTACTTTAAGCTAGTCTGCTTTTTGTCAAAATTTACGGTCTTTTGTATTATGTTTCTTATATTTAAGCAAAAATAGCCTTGAACATTATTTAAATAAGTACTGATATCGTGTGTATCTTTGTGACGTTGCGCGTAATATGATGTAACTGCATTCAGCCCAGATTAAGCCAACGGTTGGTTTTCAGTAGCGTAAAATTTTATCTATGGTTTTAGTTTGACAGCATCTGTCAAAAAAGGCCGAAAATAAAACGTCGTAACAGAATGTCTCAAATTCTTGGTAGAAATATTTTTAGGTTGTTAATAAATTTCCCAACACAATATAGATTAGTTTCAGTTGTAAAATATCATGTAGAAAATCCAAAAGTGAACAGTGATTCAAAAGATTTAAATTTGAGCGAGGAATGTATTAAAAGATTAAAAATATTGTGTAAAGATTCAGGTTCACATCTGAGATTGTCAGTCGAGGGTGGAGGATGTTCCGGTTTTCAATACAAATTTGATTTAGACAATACAATATTACCAGACGATAAGTTAGTATATGTCGGTGGATTTTGTTTATTTAATTTTCATTATCATTTACCTTAGATTTTCCTTATACTCTAGCAACAATGGATCACGTCAAAATGCTAACGAATTGCGTATTTTTTTCACTCGACATACATAGTGACTGTCTAGCAGATGAAGTAGGGTAATTAACTTACAGTCATATCTTTTCTCCACAGGGATAGACGGTAGGTAGGGTAGGAGTGCCACTTTCTTCTGGCTGACAGAACTTTTACCTCATCCACATTTATACATGTTCGTCGATTGTTGAGGTTCCAGTAAGTATCTGGTTTACCTGGTCTTGTCAAGTTTTCTGTTGACCTCCTCTATTCTGCCATCATCATCATCCTCTTGAATATTGTGATCTTTATGAAGTTTCACCCTCTTGACTATACTTGTCCACTTTTCTCGACATCCCGCAAATCTGAGAACTGCCGCCAGAGAAGTGTCTGTTGCTTATTCTACTTGGTCAGTTCAACAGGTGGAGAATCTTCCTTTCCATCCTTCGACGTGGCCCACCACAACAAGCTTCTCTGAACTATCTTCTCTTCTGTATTTCTTGTAGAATGGACTTATTTGTGCGCTGTTCATGGTGTGCGCAGCATATATCTCCAGCACCACATCTCAAAGGCATTGATTTGTTTTCTTTTCTTACCTTCAGAGTCTACGATTTCACACTATGCAGAAATACTTAAATGCATGAGAGATTGCATATGCCTGACCTTGCTTATTTTGAATATACCACTTCTTCCACGGCACTACATCCCAGGATGGGATTTGGCCTTCCCCACTAGTGCTCTCGACTGACTCCTATCCCTGGCCATTCTCGCCTAGTTCCCAGACCCTCCTATGCTGCTCCCAATGAACAGATGGTGGAGCATCATGTTCGTCGGTTTACGGGTAGCCTAGTGTTCGAGTCTCTTGTTTCAGTGTTCGGAATCGGATTTTTTTTACCGTGTAAGATGATTAACTCTATGATGAACCCTCATCCGTTTTTCCAAGCTTGGGACTGGCAGCACCGTAGGTAGAGTCGTTCCCCATCGAGTTTGAATATACCATAGTCTTTTCATATCTCGTGGATACAGAACTTTTCGCCACACCCGCACGTCGTTTAATTTCTGGTTTACACCTATCGTCATCAGTACTGATATATAAACCCGAGATACTTAAAGCCCTTGACAATTTTAAAATCTGGAAGGATAGCCAAACACCATTAACACTCACGTTATATAACTTTCTTATCATTCTCTCTTCATTCATTCATTCTGTATTACTACCTAAGCAACCTTGTATTAATTCTGTTCAGTAGGCTTACGACTTTAATCAGTGTCTCAATGGGAAAGCTACACGAGAAAAACATAAAGTTTATTATTATTATTCTTCATGCTAACTTGCCCATTATAATGCTGTTTTTTAAATATCAAGTCAGAGGTGATGGAATCCTATTTCCTTCCTATCAATGTATTGTTGAAGCTTTTCTCTAGATGATTTACCTGACCTTATTCTTAGTTACTCTTAGGAGTGAAATGCTAATGACAGAATCATCTCAGCAGTTCACTTCTAAATGCCACGGTTCATCAACACACATTTCATTCAGTATTAAAATAATAATAATAATAATTCTAACTATTCATTTTTTAATATGTATTAATTATTTTCAGAATATTTGAAAGGGATGGTGCAAAATTAGTTATAGATGAGACTTCCTTAGAATTTGTACACGGAGCGACGGTGGATTATCATGAAGAACTGATCAAATCTGCATTCAGAGTCATCAAGAACCCTAAAGCGGAACAGGGATGTTCCTGCGGAGCGAGCTTTTCTATAAAATTAGACTGAAATGTACAATATATGGAATGAAAGAAATAGTTAATTGTTTAACATAAGATAAATTTAAAGATTCTGCTAGAAAAAGAAACATTTCCAATACTCAGATCACTCAATTGTGGAGTTTGGTATCAAAATTTTGCAAATCCACTTTTTATTTGAGATCAAATTCAAATATGAGGCAGTAAGAGCAAAAGTGGACTAGAAAAAGCTTTGATTTAAATACACTAAAATAAATGCAATAATTATCATTACACTGCCATCTAGTGGCCATTGTTTAAATCAACCTTGATCCACAACTGCAATTAAAATATTTCAAATCCAAGTCGTTTAATGTCATCACTCGCATATGGAAAATTGGTGGGTTAGTCCACTTTTGCTTTAACTCTCTCATACATACAGGAAACAAAACTATAAGTTTTATTTTAAAAAATTGCCCAAATCTCTAAATTCCTGTAGAATTTCAGGTATCAATGAAATTATCCCATATCCAAAATTGTTTAGTTTCAAAGTTGCTTAAATCCGCAATTATTCAATAGTGTTTCAGTATTTAGCCGCCATGACGCATTGAAGCTTGTCAGTTGTTCCTGTATTGTTGATTTGTTAATTTTCAAAATATCCCGAATCTTTGTTTGTGTTTATTTATGTAGTAAATATTAATAATACAGCTTGAAAATGTATTTTAAAACATTGTTAATCATTTAAACTCTATATACAAAAAAGAAACGTACCATATCAATATATAAAAAAGAAACGTACAATTATATCAAATTGAAAATCAAATAAATATTAAAATACCCTTAATTACTGAAAATTCAATAAACTGGATTAGGGAAGTATTATTGATATTGAACTTCACAATTTTGAGAATTAGAAGTAAATATAAAATGCAATCTTAATGTAACTTTTCATTATTCTTGCACAAAATTTCTTGATTGTAAATTTATAAAATCCAATGTTTTCTATTTTTTAAACTTTTTTATAAGTTCCTAAAATAATTAAAAATTAGTTCCTAGAATACGCAATGTACATATTTTGTAAATATATTTTTCATTTCAAATTTAATTTAATTGTGACGTAGTATCGGTTAGATTTCTTCAATCTTAAACATTTCAAATGTAAATAAATAAAAACATATATGGTTTTGTTATAATATTCTAAACAAGTGAGTTTTTGTCAGTAAAATGTGCAATGTAATTTGGCTATTTTAGGTATGACTATTTTTTCAAAAAGTTATCCAATACGTCATTCAAATGGCAGTGTAATGTCCCGTGTTATTGTTAAATTTACATATTCGGCAATAGAAGCCACACTCTTGGGGGGAAAAATAACAAAAACAAAATTGGCAGTATGTGAAATTTATTTTCTATAGTTTGTATTGCACTATATCAGGGGTCGGCAGACTTTCTAGTGAGAAGAGCCAAATATTAAGTAAACAGAATCTCAAAATTTTCAGAGCTGTAACATAAATTTTCACTGTATCTATATACATTATAATGATGAAAAAAACAAGATAAAATCAAGATTTTTTATTTAAAACTCAAATTCACAAGACAGTCGTAGGCTACATAGAAGAATAAAATATATGGCGTTATAAGCTTCAGTAGCTCAGTGTGCTACTTATAAAACAAGAAAACCTCAATAATGAAACACTTTTTGGACTTTGTAAAGTGTTCCATACAGGAAACAAGACTAGATTGTAAGGTGTGATTCGCCGGTTTGCTCTCGATATCTGCAGCAGTGTGCAGTGGTCCAGGGGGGTCCAAAATCGTCGTCCAGTGTAGTAGCCAAGTCGAGAAAATTCCAGGTTCATTCCAAATGTCGTTGTCAAAGTCGAGAATCCAGAAAGTTCAGTGTAATAATTTTTCCTTGAAGAGTCCAGCGGTGCGAGATGAGAATGGAAGGGAATGATCTCTACAGCCACTGGACCAGTATTTATTTCATCTAAAAACTTTGGGAGCGTAAGGCCCCCCCGCGGCCAGTCCTCGCGCCACCCCGATTCGGTCCAGCGCCGCCACCCCCTGGCGGCCAGACTCCAAAACTCGGGTCATTTTTTCCGTCCTGTCCGGGTCGGCAGATCTCATTTTACTCCGCTTTTTCTCTCGTCATATCTTTACTCTTTGTTTCGCAGGCATTGCGAGTATTTTATTTTACAGATTATAACCCTCCTCACGATGCCTGATAGATTTCACCTGGGGCGATGGGAATTGATTATTGCACCTTAAACTTACAAAATCCATTTTTACAATCTAAATGATTTTTAAGGTGCATAATATTATCTCCGGGCGATCACCCTTTCCAAACTCTTTTTATTAAGTATCATTACATAGGCATAATAATTTTCTACGCTAAGTTATAACATGAAATCAAAATCGCAACTCTCGTTGGCGGTGGGCGGAGTCCCGCGGCGGCCCGGTTCCCCCTCCACCCGGCGGTCCGCCGAGTGCATGGGCGTAGGGTTCCCAGTGACGCGGAGTGACGGGCGAAATGTTTCCGTGAAGCGGGAAAGATGGACCTGGGATTGAACATTTCTCGGGCCGCGATTGTCGCAGGCCCGTAGCTGTGCGGAACATAAAGTTTACTAGTTAGAACGGTGACCTTCCATCGCTTTTGAAAGAATTTATTACTTTTAAAAAAGAATTATTTTATTACTCGGTACCGTACTCTGCTTTCAATTTCGCTTAAAATATCTATCTACAATTTTTCCTTCGGATAACGGATTTTAAGTATTTCATTAACATGAAGGAAATTTTTTAAGATAACCTTCCAAGACAATTTGTCATATTTTTGTGGAAATTCTTAAGACTGATTTCTTGGAATCTACTTTTACACACACATAAAAGGTGAAACTCTACAGCTTACATATGCAGGCTTGTAAAGTGGGACGGCGCACTGCACGTGAGCAGGAAACTATTCTGATTGGAGAGTAAATTTTCGTAGTACAGTAGAACCTCTGTTTACAATAAAAAATGCTTCAGTTTGCGAACAGGTAGGGGCAATCTCAGAACTCACTACGGAAGAACTGGAACAGCTTCTTAATGAGCAGGAAGACATTGACAGAGGAAATATTATTTTCAGAGATTGATGAATGAATGAAAGATGTTTCTAGGTCCACGAAATGTGCGCAATGTGGAATGAGGTGCAAAGTTTTGTAGAAATTGTGTTATAAATCTGTTTAATAATAATTTCATGTCTCATATAAAAAAGGCAAGAAGAAACAAATATCGTTGGATAGGTTTTTCGTGGTACAGAAATCTCATGAACTTCAAGCACCCAATGTTTTCATGGAGGGAGAGTCCCCTTCCAACCATCAACATTTTACTACATACATATTTTGTAAGATAAGTTAACATAAAGTTTGTTTTTACATTTTATTACTTCCAATTCCTTTTAGTTAAAACCATGAATTTGTATTACTTTTATAGGATTTGAAGCAAGAAGTAGAAAATAAAGATGATAAAGGGCCATTTTTTTGGAGTCTTAAACGGATTAATGCATTTTACATTGATTCTTATAGGGATAATTTTTTCAGTTTTCGAACAGTTTTACGGAACAAATTAAGTTCGTAAACCGGGGTTTCACTGTAATGTTAAGTACTGTTTATGAAAAAATTATATAGTTCAATAAAAAAAATCTAAATTTGCACACAAGCTCACATGTTTTAAAATCTGTATGTTTCTTTAAAATTATTTTTATTAATTTCTATTTTTTTCTAGTGGGGTTACATGAGCTTTGATATCCCTCCACAAACTGTAATGTGTACTGTTTTTGTATTTTAAAAATCACTGCATTAATATAATAAATTCTAATGCTCTAGTTTCAACACCTTGAAACGCTACCAGGTATCAAAACAAAATACTATAAATCAGAAGAATTTTACAATAAGTCAATAATGATAAAAAAAACCTATTTTCAAATTTACAGAGTAGTTTGCAGATATCTGTCTACCTTCTGGTATTGAATAAAAGTATCATCGAGCACATGGGAAGTAGGCACCTACCAAGGTCGGATATGCAAGCTCGGCAGTTGGTTCATTTGAAATAATGAAACATCCAGAGTAATATTTTTTCATACCCAGTCGAGAGACTAAGTGCCAGACGATTATAGAAATTAATTTATTATAAATATGCGTGTGTACATTTACACACTTAGGTATATTGAAACCACTCCTGCAACAACACTGTATATCATCCAAGATGGTCGGCGCTCCATCTATCTTTCAACATTTGTAAAAACTGCAAAAAAACAGGATTCTCTCATTTTTTGTTGGAACAATATTCAATATTCACCATCATGAGATGAAAAAATATTGACATAAATTGAGAAATCACAAATACATTTGATATAGTACTTTTATTATATGTAACATCACTTTAATAATATAAATAAATTGAAATAATATAATCACAATACATTTTATATAATACATAGTTTACGGAGGTGAGTATTCATTTTTTCTTTCCCAACTGCAACTTCAAGTGTTGAATCTCCTCAAACTGTTGAGTTAATTTATCATTTAGATTTCCCACGTGTTCTGTTAATATGCTCAGTTGTTGTTCGTAGTTAGTGCTGGTCGAATGCAGCTCGTCTTCCTGTTAGCACAATAAAATCAAATTAACTCAAACATGTATGACAAAAGAATGACTGCAAATACAAAATTCTCAAGTTTTCATCAGTGACTTCGAACCTAGTGATGAAATTATTATAATTTTCTGTACTCTGCACAGATAGGCTGACTATTCATCCTGCGTTTTGCGGGACAGTCCCGTATTTTGGTCCATTATACCGCACCATTTAATGTCTTGCAAAATGTCCCTTATTTTGAATATTGTCAATTTTTTTAAACTTTACATTTACTACAAATTCCGCTACATATGCAACACCCTTAAAACAAATGGTATGTAGGTGATATGTAGAGGACTCAATGTATCAATCAATCAGCTTGCAGCCGCAGATTTGTACTCACCACTACAGGCAGTCAGCAGGTGCGATCTCCCACACAAAACAAAGGGAGCATTACATTGTAGTGGTATCACCGAAATACTATTGGCTGGACTGTTATAGTATGGATATTTGAATGTGTGCATGCGTCTGTACATGTTGAGATTTTGTTCCAAACCATAAATAATTCCAAACACATGTCATCTCGTCACTTTCATGCACAAATTCCATTTTGAGGTTAATTCAGTTGCCATTCTGATAAAAGTCCAGGTAATTAATATTTAAAATAGTAGCATTTTTCGAAATATTGTGCTTTCGAAATGGATTTTGATATCTATATAGACATATATGAATGTACAGTAGAACCGCGTTAATTCAAACACCTTTTCTTCAAAATTTTCAAACAATTCAAGATGCAAATTGTTAGTTTCATACTTAATCAACCCCTTTAATACGAAAACCCCGGTATTTCATAGTATGAAATAATTTTCAGGCCTTCGCATCATAAATCAATACATTTTTACATTACATAATTCGAAAATTTTGAGTAAGTTATAAAAAATTAACAATGCGTTCAATTTTTTGACTGTGCACGCCCTTGTGAAGCGTTCTTTATATATTTTGCGAAATCTGCCGACACAATTCGCATCTGAGCCTACTTTGTGTGGAACCTCCATTATGTATATATTATGTCGCGATAAAATTGCGGAATTTCGGGTACGCGTTCTTCAGTTGGCAATTTGCGCCATAAAATAGAGACATATTGCTTTTACTTAGACGCATTTAAGATTGTTTTTTGCCAATTCTAAATTCCCCTTTTGATTATTTTTACTACTATGATTGTGTTGTTAAAATGTTATTTTTTTAAAAGATTGACTTTTCGTATTATTTCACGTATTTATGAACGATTGTATCTCTAATAACTGTGTTTGTTGTGTTAAAAATCTTCATTTCCCTTGAATATCATTGTTATTTTATTATTTCACGTGAAATTTTTCAAATGACCCCAAGACACCGGCGGAAGTATGCGCTCATTTAATGTGGTGGTAAAATTTGTATTGCGAAAGTCTCAAAAAATTTGA
Organism: Eubasilissa splendida; assembly: GCA_031772225.1. Lineage (NCBI taxonomy): Eukaryota > Metazoa > Arthropoda > Insecta > Trichoptera > Phryganeidae > Eubasilissa > Eubasilissa splendida. The sequence continues at coordinate 17,867,091 of CM062861.1, read as the reverse complement.
CAAGAAAAATAGCTGATTTTTTCAAGCCGTAACATGCCTGACAATTAAAAATGTTTTGTTCTTATTATTATTAATGTAGTGTTATATTTATTAGTTATTGTATATTTTATTTAATGATTGTTTCATTTCCTGAGAAAATTTTAAGGTAGGATCTTTACTTGTTACGAGAAAGAGATCTAATATTCATCCTTATTAGTTTCAGTAGTACATTATAATAAATTGCATGTATTAGTATAATAAACACTGCGTTTTCGAGATTTCGTGAAATATGCCAAAATATGTATGCTTTTTACGAAATTAATGACTTTTTTCATGACTTGTACAAAAGTTTTTGGTCCCTTGAATTTCGTATTAACGGTGTCTGCATAATACTAAATAAAAATCATTAAAATTATGATTCATTATTTCCCTCCCCCCCAAAAAAAATCTGTCCCACATTGCTTTCTCAGGAAAATGGTCAGCATACTGATAAAAATAAAATAAAATTACGTTTGTTAATAAAATTATCCCAGGATGAACAATCTTAAATCTAATTTAAAAATGAACATAATATGTACAGCAAATCAATATTCTTATTTTGTGGAATGTGGAAAGTAAAGGAACTGTAAAGTTACCAGTCTGCAGATTGTTGCCTGGGTGCTCAAGAATGCTTGATCCAACGTGTCTTTCTCTTTCTGTAAGTATTCCATTCGTGCATGCAAAGCATCAGCCTAAAACAAAATTTAACACTGAAATAAAAAATATTTTTTCAAGACGTAAGACATATATGAATATATTTCATCAGTCTTGATATAAAATCAATTTAGATTAAAACCAAAAGTTAATCTCATTATTGATTTATTAACTTGAGAACGGTTTTAAACAAAAAAATTCATTTGCATTGTACATTTGTAGTTTACATATTGGATATGTTTAAAAATTGATTATGATTATTAACGATTAGACAGGTGAACTCTACTTTAACATAATTAGTGTCTCGTTTTTCAAATTTAAAAATGCGCACCAAAAGTAAAGTTCTTCATTCGAAAGAAAATTTTTTGCTCTACAAGATATGTGTTGTGTTACATTAATTATTTTATTTAATTACAAGCCTTCAAAAATGGAATGTCAAATAGACAAAAGTGAACAGTTTCGACACCTCCTTCTGTTCGTGTTCAATCAAGGGAATAAAGTTGCTATCGCAGAGGCATCGAAAGACTTGTACAACATTGGCAAGAAGTTAGAAATAATGAAAGAATACATTATTGACTAATTTATTGTCTTCATTTGAAAAAAATTTACACTACTTATGTTAACATTTAATACATGATCTTCATTGAAAATAATAAATTTAGTTCAGTATAATTAGAGTACATTACAAGTATGATTTTTAAAAATGCGTACCACATGTCATATCACACACATGTCATGTCATACAAAGAAAATGTTTTTTTCCTACATATTTCTTCCTCGTCTACAAAGATACTAAATATCCATAATAACATTCTTATATATTACACTCCCATCTGCAGACCTTTTACAAAATGTAATAAAATTTTCTAACAGGTTATTTTTAACGCAGTTTTGTGCCATACGAAAGCCGTCGAAAAACATTTTATATGTTAAAATATAATTTTAAATAAAATCAAACTAATGTTCAATGCTTCAAGCTGACATCTTATACATTATTATTGCATTACATATAATATTACTTACCTCATCTATATAGTGTTTATTCATACTTTCAAACTTCTGACTTTGGGCAATTATTGCCGTTAGTTTTTGTCTGAAGTAACTTTTGATGCTGTCTTCTCTCTTTTCGACCTCGTCGTGTAAAACAAATGGAAGTTTCATTGCACCCAACATTTCTGTTATAATTCCATCTATTTTATTTGCGTCTGCGGAAATGCTGGCCGCGCTTTCGTCTTGTCCTTCCGGTATGTTTTTCTTATTCACTATTTTGGTTTTATTTTGAGCTTCAGCTTTCAATCTATCATTTTCCATTTTCATGAGATCAAATTCTATTCTAAGGGTTTGGTTATCCTGTAAAAAAAAACACATCAATAAGTTTTACTCCCATTTTTATGGTACAAAAGAAATTTATATTAATTTTTAAATTTATATAACTCTAACCTGTTCTAGTTTAGTCAGTTGTTGATTATTCTTATTGAGTTGTTCATTAAGATGAGATTCTTCTGCAGAAAGAGCATCTTCACTGCCCATCTGAAACCATATGATGTACAATCATTTTTTAAATCTATTATTTTTAATAAACATGAACACTTAAATTTTTCTTAATTTTTGAAACTGTGTGTTGACTAATGGCTACCAGCACTAAGCTCAAATCTTAGACCTTTTTATTTGGTGAACAAAGAAATGATAAGTCGGGACCCTTAGAAGATATTAAAATACATATTGAGCTTCAATGTTTTAAACATTAATTTTTCTATTTTCACTCTATTAAAAAATTAAATTGTCTTTACAAAAATGGCGCTATATGTATAATTTAGAGTAATAAAATTAATTGCTTTATGATTTTGGTCATGTTACATTATGCAACTCGTACATTTTATTTGTGTGTTACTACTAAAATATAACTTATATTTATAACACAGTTTTAAAGAGAAAATTATTTCAAGAATTTTGATACGAAAAAATGTTAAAATGCCAGAGGTACTGATATTGTTCCAAAGTTATTAAGTAATAAATAGAAATATGTACTACTTCAAATTACCTAACATCTGTGTACATATATTATGTAATCGGGTTAATTAATTCTTTTTTAAGGTAATTGGGTTTAAATTTTTTTTTAAAAATAGATTGTGGCACAAAATATTTGGTTAACCAAAAACCTCAAAAACCAAATCAGTTACTGAAATGCAACAATACCTTTTTAAAATATAACATACTCAGTTTATAACAAAGTCTATTAATGTTACAACACGTTCCAGATCCAATAATTTTTGTTTGATCAATGATTTGTTTGATGTAATTAAATCATTCTCATAAAATTATTTGTTTAATATTAAAAATAAATATACATTAAATAATATACATAAGAAATCAGTCTAAAGCTATATCAGTCATTATGAATTGATGTACATACATGAATTTGAATCTTACCAAACTTCCGGCTTCCGATAGAAAATCTCCATTCAAACTAGGCAGTTGACTTTGTCTGTAAATCGCATTCTGATTAGACACACTATTCTTATCTCTATTATTGGAAACGCTTTCCAAACTCATCAGCAGTTCTTGATTTTGACTTCTCAGCTTTAATGTCTCACATTTGAACTTAGTTTCAACCTCTGTTAGTTGTCGCTCCGCATCTTCAAGCCGGAGATTGAGTTGTGATAATTCAAAGTCTTTATCTGCCATCTGGAATAATTTTAAAATAAAATTAATTTTTAAAGATCAATGGAGTTTTTTAAAAGATTATTTTTTATTATTTAGGGTGTGAAAACTATGAAAGTATATAAGTGTTAAAATGAAACAAACAATTTCAAGTTCAAATTTGACATATGAGTCATTTACTTCCAAAGCCCTCTATAATCAAAAATGAAAAAAAAAAAAAGTATTTTGTATATTACACATACCATGTTATCGGCAAGGTATATAACAAATCATGAAATGTATGTGCACAGTTTTTGGTAGGCTGTGAAAAGAAAAAAGTGTATAATACTTCCGGTTTTTATTTCTCAAAATCAACAACATATTTGTGATTTTTTTTTTGCATTTCCTGTAATATTGAAATATCTAATGAAGCATTTAGATAAAAATTAAATTTTTAAACGTTTTTCGTGATTTCTGGGTTTGTTAAAAATCCATTGTGGAGGGGTTCGGAAATAAACGACATGTATTTGCATTTAAAACCCGTTCAATATACTTTATTTTTCTGACACTAATGAGAGGAACTCAATCAAATTGAGTCATATTAAATGCAACAGAAAGCCCCGTAAAACACAAATTAATACATGGAGAAAAATAAGTTAACAAAAGGCAGGCAATTATAAATTTCAAGATTATTTAATTAAAATTATATTTAAAATACTAATTAAATGTATTAATTAGAAAGATATACATATAAAATCAATTTTATAGAAAAAAAATTGTTGTTGCACCACCGGGATTCGAAGGTGCATTATCCAACTATGCTACAGTGACATTATTTTTAATGACAAATTTTCGTATTCAATGTATTAGGGGAACCGAAAAGTAATCCAAATTTCTCGACGAGCTCTTTCACAGTTAGTTTGTGTCAGATCCTCGTCAAACAATCAAGAAATTATCGTTAAAGATTGGTTATCCATGGTCTACAGTTCAGGATCATCTTCGTCGCATAAGAAAATTGCACAGGAAAATCGCACAAGAAATTTGAGTTCCCCATGAATTAATGCAGACGGCGCTCGATCAACGGCATACCATCTGTGCATCTCTTCTATCTCAGTATGAAGCTGATCCTTTTTTGCGGTGAATTGTAACTGGAGACGAGAAGTGGGTGCTATACAATAATCCTGTATGAAAAAAAAATGCCTTTCTTCTGGACAAGTACCTATTCCGACCCCTCGACCATCACTAACAATAAAGAAGGTCCTTCTTTGTATGTGGTGGAATATTTCTTGAATTATTCATTATGAATTGCTTGAACCCGGTCAAACCATTACAGCGATAGAGCAACTCGAGCGAATGAAACAAGAGCTTGTAAAAAACGATCTGTTTTGGTAAATAACCAAAAAAGGATTCTGCAAAACGATAATAATAAACAAAGGAAAAAATAAGGGAGCTTGGATTAGAACTTTTAATTCATCCACCCTATTCACCGGATCTCGCGCCGTCAGATTACCACCTTTTTAGATTGTTAGAGCATACTATGAGATGTAAAAAAATTAATAATGTTGGAGAAGTGAAAACACACTTAGAAAATTTTTCGCTGAAAAATAAAGACTTTTTCAAAAAGGGCATTGAACAATTGCCTTAACGTTGGCAAAACGTGATAGAAAATGATGGAAATTATTTTGTTGATTAGTATTTAAGATTTTTTTTAAATAAATATTTTTCACCAGCAATAAAAAGATTTTAATTACTTTTCAGTCCCCTAATATATCTTTCTAATGAATACATTTAATTAGTATTTAAAATATCGCAGACCTATGTTCTGAATAATTACAACTTCAAAACAAGAATGTGTTCTCCTAATAAAAAAATGATATTACCTCAAAATTTAGTGCATTTGAAAAATACCTTGAATTCAATTCCGGATATCTATAAGCGAATACAAATGGGTATTTTCTGAAACTTGATTCTTATATCAAGTGCAGTATTGCTGTCGATGTAGACTGTTTCGGCGCTTATATATACAGATGTAACAGACCTAGTCCACAATATTTTATGGGTGGATACCTGACTGTTACGAGTCGAAAATGTTCAAGGAATATGTGCAATTCTGCACTGTTGCGGAAAATATTATTGTTTGAAATATATATATATGGGTTGTTTGTCCACTGCTTTGTAACATTTCTCCAATAGTATATGTTGAATCTTGTTTACAGTTTGGACAACATTCTATTATTTAAACAAAGAGCAAGGAGAGAACGAGGAAAAAGGATGATGATGAAAGCATTGTTAAGGATTAACCCTAATTAATATTTATTTTTCTAAATTCTATGTTTTTTAGTTATTCCTGTGTTCTTTTAAATAAAATTGTTTCAATATGATTTCGTAAAGATCTCCATAGCTATAAGAGTCAAGATACACAAATGTTGAAAATATGATGAAATAACCTGAGAAACGAGCTGGGCATTCTCAATGATTTTCTTTTGTAATTCTTCCTGAAGCAATAAGTTGTTGGCAACTTCACTTTGCTGGTGGGGGTGGGCTTGGCTGCGATCTTCATTCTTATGTTTTCCTTTCTTATTATTCTTTTGTGACTGAAATCAGTAAAATGCACTTTAACATTGAGATGACAAAGGTCCGTTTTTTAAATAAGAGAATTAATTTCTCTATTAAAAAATCCCCGACAATCTCCATCAAAAAAATCAGAATAAATATTAATCCTTAATGATAATGTTTTATTTTCTGTTGCAAATTAATTTCTCCTATGTACTTTTTTAATACATATTATGTAGCCAAATGAAAAATTATTTTTACATTTGAAATAATAATTTGAAATTTTATTAAAATATTTCGGAAATTTTTAAATCCGGTTAATGCAACTCTGGATAATAGAGTTTACTATATCAACCCCTCCTACATAAAGCATCGCAAGTAAAAAATGTCATTTTTAATCATTTTAGTATTTAGCACATATTTGATACATTTTTAAATGGCTGTAATTTTTTAAATATTATGTTTATTAGTACCTACATCATGTATTTTTTTAATAAATGTGCCACGTAAATAAGTATCAAATACATGCGAAATACCAAAACAATTCATTTTTACATTTTTTACTTACGACACTTTACGTAGGAGGGGTCGACATGTATGTTAAACTAATTTTAATGAAACATTTTCATATTTAATATTCAAATTAAACCCAACTGACAATGAAAAATTCAGAAAGGTAAACGAAAAAAACATTTTTAATAAAAAAAAAATACCTGAATTCCGTCAAGCTCATCTTGGAGGACTGAAATTCGTTTGGTGAGCTGCTGATTCCTAAAATTGAGAGAGTCAAGTTCTAATTCTCCTTTCCTCAAATTCTTTTCTTTTTCCTTCAGTAACTCTTTCAGCTCCGATCCTTTGGCTTGTTCATCGAAAATGCCCTTTTTCAAAACTTGTACATGAGATCTTATCTGTAGAAAAATAAAAGAGTTTAGTAAATAAAATGTAGTACTAATTAAAATTATAAGATAGCTTTCGCAACTTAGAATTTATTGGGTTGTATTTATTATAAAATCAAATTTTTAAACAAAAATTATAACATATCAATCGATTATGTTTACGTCATTATTGTTTAGGACTTCATCTTATCTTTCAACCAGTTTGTCGATGCCTTTTCTATAAAAATCGACTGGTATAGTATCAAAGTAGTTATCGAGCCAGTTTCTGAGGTCATCGTCATTGTTTAACGTAACGGCACACATTTGATTGGAGAGTGACCGAAAAATGTGATAATCTGATGGAGCAAGGTCGGAACTGTAGGGTGGATGCAGCAGAATTTCCCAGTTGAGCTCCTGGATGACTTAACGGCTGAAAATTATTGGAATGGTTGAAAAAGTGTCTGATCATATTATAGAAGTTGATCCCAATATCGAACGTAGACTTACAATTCACCAAACGATAAACAAAGTAATGTGTGAGGAGAAACAACAAAAAAAAAAGTACAAACATCGTTATTGCAATTTTTTTACAATAAAAAATTAATTATGAAAAAATTCCTGATTTTATTTTTCTTTAGTTATTTTTAATAAATATGTACATACACATGTACATTTGAATATATTAACCTCGTTTTATTTATTAAAAAACCGAATAAAAATGTTTGAAACCAATTGTCATTTTTTGTAAGTAGTTAGTTTCTCAATTAATCCGGTTTCAAATAGTCCAGCTAGTCGGTGGAACCAGACTATGCGAGATATTGCTGTATGTCATTTTTCATCTAAAATAAAAATAATGGGAAAATAGCTTTTTTTTTAAACCCGCAAAATATTTATTAGATGACCCAATAAATACATATTTTAAAATAATTTATTATTACATTTCTACATTATTATAATCAAAAACATCTGACTGTAGTGGAGGCAAATCATTATTTAATACCGGCGGACGTTTGTGTAAATCAGCAGCCCCCCTGATGTATCACAGCGTATGATTTACAATCACATCCAATTATTGTTAATGCAGATAACGCGTAATACCGACAATGCTACAAATAGTTTAAATATCTTTCAACTCTTATATAAAAAATGAAATTTTAAATGTGTTACATTTGTGAAATTCACCTGAAGGGTGCTTTGCAATATTAAGATCTTGTGATAACATAATGCTAAACTAACATGAAACAGAATTAAAATATAAGCATTTTTTCAATGAAATTAATTAAATGTCATACACGTACACTTTAGACTTTTACATATAAAAAGTATGAAATGCCTGCTACAGCATGGGTACAGCCCAGTGCGGATGGCATTACGAATTATATATAATAATGTACCGTTTTATTATCCCAAAGAATGGTCAGAACCCGTGGTGGCCACTTGCAGGGCCTAGCAACATTAATATGCGACAACTGATTGCTTAATTTTGTACGACAAAGCAGACGCATGTCAGTTAGCAGTATAACCAGCGATTAAATAAAATAAACTGAAGAATTGATGCTGTAACAGGGATGCAAATCTAGTCTCAATTTT